>JASGAU010405398.1:0-40711 GCA_030220045.1 Australoheros facetus
ACTCCCCCCCCACACACACTCTGGGTCTGGCTATAAGCTACGTGCACTGAAGCAGCATCTCTGCAAAATGTTCTTCATCTATAATTCATGGTGCTGGGTCCTGGCCAGTGACTGTGCTGAGCTAAGGTTGAGCAGAAATTGTACCACAGTATGCGGCAGGTGGATGGGACCCAGATGATTAAATAAAATACAGATTCTTTACATGCATGAATGTTAAGTAATGCTTCACTGAGGCTCAAAGTAGCTGTAAAGCAATTCTGACTATCAAATTTCAAGTCTTTGTATTTTTCTTCGTTTGTTTGTTTGTTTGTTTTTGGTGTCAAAAGAACAAAAGAGGATGTTCCATGAGCTGTTTAATCACCAGCATGATCAACTCCTAATAACTCCTTGTCCACAGAAGATCATTTTGACAAACTGTTATGCTACAGTATTAATGCAGATAAAGCTTAATATAGAGAAGACAACTAAGAAGAAGAATATATATCTAATACATTACACAAAAAGGAACTAAAAGACATCTGATGGTTTTGTTGATGTGGGAATTTATTTTCTTTTTTCTTTCTGTAAAACATTTTTTCACACAGGGATGCCACAGTAGATGAATCCACACATATTTGATTTTTTTCTCTGGATGCCCTTCCTGATGCAACCCTCTCCTTTATATGTTTATTTATATATTTTTTTTAAAAATCTGAAAAGTTCCAATCATGCAGAAGACATGGAAATAAACACAGGAGAACAGATACTGTGTCAAAACTGCATTTGGGACACTGTGCAAAAATGAAGCACAGAAAATGGCAAAGAAACACCCAAAAGAGCTCAGTGGCTCCCTAGTACACACACGGAGAGATGAGGAGGAATAATCCGAGGAAATTAGAGGTACAGAAATTCATATTTGAAGGATTACTCCTCATGGGTCAGTGAGAAAAGATCAGGCTAGGGGAGACTGGGCAAGGTGAGCCATTATTTTGGTCGCTGCAATATATGTGCATATATTTCTGCCCAGCATTCTCCATTTCAGTGAATACATACTATATTATGTGCTTTTATAAGTTACAATGAATTTAAACCAGGAAGTCGACCAAAGTCTGCAAAACAGGCCTTCTAAAATGAGGTTCAACTTACTCCACCAATCTTTGGCATTCAATTAAACACAATGGAAACAAGTTATATGTTTTTTGCAACGCGCTGCTGGTAACAAAGTGCCTAAAGTTTAAAATTGATTCTTTGCTAAGTTTTCTGTTATTTGTATACATAAAACTTGTTTGTCCTTTGAGGTGTTTTTTTTTAATTCTTGAATGATTCATGGGTGATTGGCTAAAACAATTACCTTCACAAAGCTTTGGAGAACTATTGCTCAACCACTTAAAAAAATTACAAGTCTGTCTTCTGCAGTGGTTTGAATCATATCTATCTAATAGACTCCAATTTGTTCATGTAAATGGGGAGTCTTCTTCACACACTAAGGCTAATTATGGAGTTTCTCAGGATTCTGGTCCAATTTTATTTACACTATACATACTTCCCTTAGGCAGTATTATTAGAAAACATTGCATTAGATTTCATTGTTATGTAGATGATACTCAGCTTTATAGATCCATGAAGCCAGATGACACTCGTCAACTAGTTAAACTGCAGGAATGTCTTAACAATGACATAAAGACCTGGATGACCTCTAATTTCCTGCTTCTAAATTCAGATAAAACCAAAGTTCTTGTAGTCGCCCCCACAAATCTTAGAAACATGGTGTCAAACCAGATACTTACTCTGGATGGCATTACCTTGGCCTCCAGTAACACTGTGAGAAATCTTGGAGTCATTTTTGACCAGGTAGGACTGCTTTTTTGCATTTGCGCAGTATTACCAAAATTAGAAACATTCTGTCTCAGAGTGATACTAAAAAGTTATTTCACGCATTTATTACTTCTAGGCTGAACTATTGTAATTCATTATTATCAGGCTGTCCTAAAAGCTCCATGAAAAGTCTTCATCTGATTCAAAAATGCTGCAGCTAGAGTACTGACAGGGACTAGAAAGAGAGAGAATATTTCTCCCATATTGGCTTCTCTTCATTGGCTCCCTGTTAAATCTAGAATAGAATTTAAAATCCTTCTCACGTACAAGGTCTTGAATAATTGGGCCCCATCTTATCTTAAAGACTTCATAGTACCATATCACCCTAATAGAGGACTTCACTCTCAGACTAGTGGCTTAATTGTGGTTCCTAGGATAGTTAAGAGTAGAATGGGAGGCAGAGCCTTTAGCTTTCAGGTCCCTCTTCTTTTTACTCTGTTTATACCCCACTCTGCATTTAATCTTTTGTTATTATTAATCTCTCGCTCTCTTCCACAGCATGTCTTTTGTCCTGTCTCTCTCCCCTCAGCCCCATCCGGTCGTGGCAGATGTGTGTCCCTCCCTGAGCCTGCTTTTGCTGGAGGTTTCTTCCTGTTAAAAGGAAATTTTTACTTCCCACTGTTGCCAAGTGCTTTCTCATAGGGGCTCCTTTTGACTGTTCTTTGGAAACAAAATATAAAGGAATGAGAGTTGGCTCAAGACTTTTGGTCTGGACCAGATAAACAGCAGATGAATACCTTTTGATGACTAGATTTCTGCACGGTGACTAAGATTGCTAATTTGTAATTATCTGTGAGTTTAGATCCATCTGAACAATTATAAAACAGGCTGTAATGAAGACAATATCACGTCTACTGAAGGTAAATGGGAAAAGTCAAAAAGCTCTCAACTAGTTTAACCGTTTCATGTTGCACTTGCTCAAATCTGCTTTGAAATAAAGCTGACAGCTTATTCCAGCTGATACGGATGGCTGATTAAACTTCTAAACAAAAGCATCCTCCTTTCACCAGCTCCTTCATAATTGCTCCTATTAATTAAATCAGTGCGTGAGGTGAAGTGCTTATCACCGACTTTCACTGCAGCAACCCACCTTCAATGTACTCTTTATCCTCTGCGCTTTCTTCATGATCTTCATCAGCTTCACCTTCAGATTCCAAAGAACAAGATATGTTTCTCATGAAGAAAGCTTTCTTGATAAGACTTAGTCTTTTACTGGATGTTTTCCTGTAGTGTTTCTCATCTTCAATTCAATGGCCAATGCTGTTCCATTCCTATAGGGGTGCATGTCTCTTATAATTTTATATCTTTCTTTTGTAGTTGATATATCATGATCAGTTTTGTTCTCAAAGCAATAAATCATTAGACGGACAGATGAGGTCAGGCATGGACTGTTTGTAGACAACATTGTAGTGAGCAGGTGGAAGAGAGCCTAGAGAGGTGGAGGTATGCTCTGGAGAGAAGAGGAATGAGAGTTGTATGTGAATGAGAGGGAGATAGTGAATGTGCATGAGTTTAAATACCATCCAAAGCAACACACAATGCACAAGAGAGGTGAAGAAAAGAGGGAAGGTGGGATGGAGCAGGTGGAGCAGGTGGAGCGGGTGAAGATGAGTGTCAGGGACCATTTGGATGGCAGCAAGAGTGAAAGGGAAGGCTTACAGGATGCTAGTGGGACCTACTATGATGTGTAGTTTGGAGACAGTGGCCCTAACAAAAAGACAGGCGGCAGAACTGAAGCTGTTAGGATTTTCACTGGGTGTAACCAGACACTGGACACTGGACAGGCTTAGAAATGATCAGAGGGACAGCTGAGGTTGAGTGGTTTGTAGACAAAGTTAGAGAGGCAAGGCTGGTTTGGACATGTGCAGTGGAGGGATAGTGGATATATTGCCAAAGGATGTTAAAGATGGAGCTGTCAGGCAGGGGGAAAAGAGGAAGACCACAGAGGAGGTTCATGGATGTAGTGCAGAGGGCTGATGTTGCAGTGGAGGATGACAGGGATGGGGTGAGACAGAGGCAAATGAGCCGCTGTGGTAGCCCCTAAAGGGAGCAAACGAATGAAGGAAAAGAGAATTAAATATGTAAACATGAAAATGCTAATGTTCAGCTGTTTGGTGTTTCTAAATTCGTACTCCAGCCCAGCAGGTGGCGGAGAAACATAAAAATGATGGCTGCCAACCCACTATGACAGCAGAAGAAGAGGGACGCGCGTAAACGACGTCACATAGGTAAACAATAGCACGTCTCACGGCAGGCTCTGGGGAGTGGGATCATTAGATAAAATTTAAATTCACCCAGGTTGTGTTAGCCTATTCGTAATAAGTCTTGGTGTACAACTTGAGCTGTTCGTGAAACGCGCCGCTCTGCAGCTTTAGCAGGTTAGATATCAGGTCTAGCTGAGGGGACGGAGCCTGGAAACAGAGTATGTGCTTTTACAGGCACTACGTGTTATAAAGCGATTACACTTAGTAACCACAGCTGCTAGCAAACGGCAGATTTCATGGTTTAATCATCTGTGTTTCAGAGATGAACGGCCAAGCGGACGTTGAAGTCGACTACAAGCGGAAATACAAAAATCTCAAGCGGAAATTAAAGTTTCTTGTCTATGTGAGCTTTTACTGTCTAAGTTACCACGTTTCCCTGCTGTACAAAAGTTGTGTATCCTTTTGCGCTGATTTCGTGTTTGGCTTTCTTTTCCAGGAGCAGGAGTGCTTTCAGGAGGAGCTGAGGCGAGCACAGAGGAAACTTCTTAAAGTCTCCAGGGACAAGAGGTTTGTGAGGATTGTGTCTTCATGTATGTGTGTGCATGTTAACGGTGTGCAAATAACGTCATTAACATGTTTTCTAGCTTTCTTTTGGATCGATTGCTCCAGTATGAGCGAGTAGATGAAGACTCATCAGGTAAATATGAAACATCAGACCTTTATGAATAAAAAAAGTTGTTGCATTTGAAGTCCTGCTGGATCCATTTTTTTTTCTTCACCAGATTCAGAAGCAACTGTTTCTTCAGAAAACAGTGAAGGGGAAGTACCAAGGGAGAGGGAAAGGGAACGAGAGGGAGCAAAGAAGTAAGTTGGATGTTTAAATAAATACTTAAAAAAAAGTAGACGCCAGATGTCAACCAGAATCTGTAACTTTGCAGTAGGCTAACTCTTAACCTGTTACGGTGTTGTGCCAAAAAATGATCGTCTGCCAAAAAGTGATTGCCAGAAAATGATTGCCCATATTTAAACTATTGTAAATGACTTGCTGACCTATAATCTGTGAAAAATATGTCAAATATTTCTCTCGTGAATGAGGTAGAAGAAGATTCAGTTTTTTTTATATATATTCTTTATTTATCAGGGTAAAAACTGTGATTGGTCAGATTTTAAAGAGAAATCTGGCCAAGAGGGCAGCAGAAATCAGAACAAATATAACATTACACTCTATAAAGATATTTTAAGTGAGCAACGAGGACTGGATTTATTATATTGTACGTGCAATAATGCAGAGTTGTAAACATACTTGAAAAACAGGTAATTTCTTGATTTTATATTTAAGCCCTTCATAAATCCAATTGACTACACTCTATTCACCAATGTAAGCAAAGACATTACACATAAAAGTACATAGAAACATCGAAAATCACTTTATGGCAGCCGATCACTTTTTGGCATAACAACGGCGCCCGTCACAGGCTGCGTCTTTCAGTCAGGGCAGTTATCTTCAAAAATATTGCTGGTCATAAAAGATAAACCTTGTTTCCAGAGTTGCGTTAAATTTTTCATCAGGAGCTTATATTGATCATGGGGGAATCTTGGTCATTCAGTATATTTGGAGCTCATTTTTGGACACACAGCACTACTGAACCTAGACCAGCTGAAGCAACCCCAGATCATAACACTGTGACCTCACAGGCTTGTACAGTAGACACTAGGCATATTGGCTGCATCACTTGATTTGTCTCTCCTCTTGCTCTGATGCACCCATCACTCTGGGACAGAGTAAATCTGGACTCCTCAGACCACATGACCTTTTCCACTGCTCCAGAGTTCAATCTTTGTGCTCGCCAGCAAACTGAAGCCTTTTTTTTTTTTTTTTTTTATCCCAGTTAAGTGATAAGTGGTTTTCTTAAGGCTGTGTGTGAAAATACCCTTTCTTTCCACTATTAAACATAGCTGTAAGATCTGCTGTTTATTTTACATGATTTGATTTCACACATTCACATTAAGTGATCTACAGTCACTTGAGATTTTTTTCTAACCACGTTTTCTCCTCAAAGATCATCCATCACTATCCGTCCAGGTTTTAATGATGCATTGAATGGTTCCTAACCCAATTTTAGTGCTTTCAGCAGTCATGCAGGATGGATGCAGGCCGGTAATTTGTCCATTTTTGAAACAGAGCGGCATCACAGTATATGCGCTCTGATGTGGTGGTTTATAAAATGAGAAGCTACTCACAGCAACAGTTGAGGTGAAGTAACCTTTTGCCATAAGAACCATATTAATCACTGCAGTACTTATCCAGGGGAAGGCTCTTACCTATTTGCGTACTTAAATCCAGGTGGTGACTTTTTTTCTTTTTTTTTTTGCCAGACAGTGTATATTCAGGGGTTAATAAGTTCCCTGTGTTTAATCCAAGATTCTAGCCAACACTAGTAAATTATAAACCTTATCTGTAACGAGCTAGTATAAGACCAGTACGTTCATACTTCCCGTGGGGGGGAGGCGGCATAATGTGTCTGTTACTGAAGTTCAGTCATTTGGGAGGGACTCAAGAGTAGAGCAGCTACTCCTCTGTGTCGAAAAGAGCCAAATCAGGTGGTTCGGGCATCTGACAAGGATGTCCTATTGGGAAGAGACTCCGGGTAATCCCAGGAAACACTGGAGCAATTACATCTCTCGGCTAGCCTGCGTGTTCCACCAGATGAGCTGAAGGAGGTGGCTGGGGAGAGGGAAGTCTGGCTTCTCTGCTTGGGCTGCCGCCTGTGCGACCCAGCCCCGGATAATCCTTATGTTATGGATGGATGTGAAATGAAGGCAGAAGGAAAAAACAAACAAAACTTTAGACGTTCAAACCAAATAAGCCTCTTAGGACAGTAGAGTAACACACTCAGGCTTTCTTTCTGCTAAACTAAACACATTCTTTTAATTTAAACCATGAACTTCTTTTCAGGCGAAAAAGTAGTCCCGGCGCGTGCCTTCCTTCTTCATCATCTCCTCATCTCTCCCTGCTTTCCCGTCCTGGTATGAATTCCCTGCAGTCATCCGGCTCTGGGGCCTACCTCAACGCTGTGAGTTTCTCTCTCCCCTCTTATCTTATTGTGACCAGCAACAGTAACATTGCTGTCATTGCCATCTTCTCATCAGCGAGCATAATCAGTTTTTTTGTTGATGCATTATTTGATTGTTTTTTATCATTTTATTCATGAGTCTGTTTTACTTGTTCCTTATTTATTGTTTTAGATTTATAATGGCTCCACTGTCTTTGTACTGTTCATTCCTCTGTGTCTGTTTTCTTTGTTTTACTGTGTGTCTATCTTATAAACTGCCCTTTGACTGTGTGCATGCATGTTTGTGTGGTCATTTGACAATGATTTGGGGCCTGCGTGTGTGTTGGGCAGATGCCCTTCCCACCAGAGTATTTGGCTCCCCCAGCTGAACGAATGAAGAAAGAGAGAAAAACAAAGACGGCTAAAAACAAGAAAGAGACTACGGGGAAGGTGAGAGAGGAAGAGGGAAAACGAGATGTTCAGAGATAATGATGACAATGATAAAACAGATGCACTGCTTTATTCTCCCAACCTGTATATAAATGTGCCATTTATAGTTGATGGTACAATAGGCTGTTTGCAGTATTTTGATCAAAGTTTAGATGCATATGTATAATAAATAAAAAGCTTCTATTTAATGTTCTTAAAGAGTCCAAAAATAATACATATATTTCATAGTATAGAGTAGTAGAGTGTTAATGTTCAATATTTTTTTTTTCTTTACTCTGATATTTCAAGACCCTTTTGTTGAGCCCTAAATCCATTATAAGTTTGCTACTCTTCCTGAACATTTCTAATAGTGCACGTACAGTCATGGTAAAATGAAAGTACACCTTCTGTCAATTCTAAGGTTTTGTATATCAGGACATAATTATCTGGTCTTAGCGGGTCTTAAAATTGGGAAATAAATACAATAGGAGATGAACAATAACACATGGCATGCTATAGTGTCTTTAACAAAGCCAAAAAGCAGGAGTAGCGTGTGGAAAAACGGCAAATATTCCATGCTTCAGTAGCTTGTAGAACCACCTTAAGCAGCGCCAACGTTCTGTATGACTATCAGTCTGTTGCATCATTGTGGAAGGAGTTTGGCCCACTTTTCTTTACAGTGTTGCTTCAGTTCATTGTGGGCATTTGTTTATGCACAGCTCTTTACAGTGTTTGAATGGGGGTTGAGGTCTGGACTCTGACAGGGCAACTGCAGCACCTTGATTCTTTATTTTTCAGCCATTCTGTTGTAGATTTGTTGTTGATTTGCTTCAGACAAGCTTTAGCTCATGGACAGATGGCCTCACATTTGACTAGAATATTTTAGTATACAGAGGAGTTTATGGTCGACAGGTCCCGCAGCTGAAAAACAGACAACCAAGTCATCACCCCTCCATGGTATGAGGTATCTGTGCTGATGTACTGTGTTTGGTTGTTTTGGATTTTTTGCAGTTTCTCTGAGCATTGTGTGGTCAGACCAGGGTCCTCCTGGGAAGACTGGCAACTCTCTTGAAAGTGGAAACCATTCTCACTGGAGAATGACAGACTTCAAATTGTTTGGAAATACCCTTATAAACCTTTCCAGCTCGATGGGCAGCAATCTTTGCTTCTCTAAGATCACTGCTGATTTCTTTCCTCCTTGGCATTATGTTAACACACCTGAATGCTTCAGACTAGCAAACTGCTAAAACCTCTGTTTTTATAGAGGTGCTTACACTTACTAATGATCAGTTAGTCAAATGCATTTGATTAGTAGCTGCTGGCTCCTCCTTACCTCCTCATTCCTATAGAGGCAGTAAGGACGTACACAGCTTCTTCATTTGAGGCTATTTTTTGTTAAACAGTGACTTGGCTGCAGTTGTATTGACCTAATTTTAGGACCTGCTAAGGACCAGGTGACTTTTTTTTTAATCATTATTATATCCTGATTCATAAAACTTTGATTTTAAAGAGGATGTACTTTCTTTTTACTATGACTGTACATTCTTTGTCCTGATTTACTGTGTTCATGTGTGACGTAGCCATCAGTCCGCACTCATTGTTCTTTTACCATCTGTCCATCCCTCGCTGTGTCGCTTCTAACAATTTCTGCTTCCTTCTGATCTCCTCAGGTTGTTGCTCCAATGGCAGCTAATTACTCATCAGCCCCTGCAGCTCCTCCAACTGCCAGTGGCCACTTCAGCTGGGTTCCTAGACAGATGCTTAGTGGAGATGCTGCTGAGGAGGAGGGTGAGAGCGATGGAGACAGCGACAGAGGAGATGAAGACAGAGGGGAGGGAGACGAGGCTGAACTCGTCATTGACATCCCTAATGAGTGAGCCTGTGTGTGTGTTTAGATATATTTAGAAGTACGGAGAATCTATGTGGGTGTGAGGTTGAAAGGCAGAATGTGACTGGCTGTATTTTCTGCATTGCACAAACTTGAAAGGAGAATCAAGCACCCCCATGTGGACTTAAGCTTAACTGCGGCATCGCTGTCCAACCAGCTCCACCAGAAGTGTGTTTGCATATAATTATGTTTGGTTATTAATCTGTGACAAAAAGTACAGTTTGCAAATGTTTAAGAAAGATCTAGCATCACTGGGCTGAATGAGCTAATGTCTAAACAGCCTATCTGCAAACTGTTCAAACTGTCTGTTCAGCTGTGACATGTTTGCAACTTTAAGTTTTGTTTACTTGTTCCGGTTTTGGCATCTGTCATTTGTACTTAAAGTAAGCTAATTTCATCTAATTAGTAAAAAAAAAAAAAAAATCAAAGTAATTGATGATGAATTAATGATTATGCACTGTTTTTCACTGTGTGTCAGATTAAAATCATTTCAGCAGACGAAACATTTTTATTTAAACTTAACTGGTGTGTGTTATTCACTTCATTAACACCTGCTTATGCCTTTTTATGTATTTTGCAAAATAAATTTCTGATTGCACCGTTTGAGATTTTTCAAAAGCTGTGAAAGTGTTCTTTAGAGCTTACGTTATGGCTTAATGCCCCACCCCAAACATCACACCCTGAAACTCTCATTCCACAGCTACACTCAGACACTGAAGTATGCAGTCCTTTTTGTATTGTGTTGCATTTTGCTTTCGTAAATGTTTACCACACTAAAATACTGTGTAAACTGCGTGTCCGTGTTGGTTACTGCATATGAATTTCTTTGATTGCTTGACCTCTCAGCAAAGGAATCCTGATAGCATTGTTGACTGAAGCCCAAGGGTACATTTGGCTCATGTTGGCCATAACTTTTAAGCAATGTGAAGGCATCCTGGCAGGACTCCAGCTCTTGATGTCTAAAAAAGTGCAAGTTTTTTTTTTCCCCCCTGTTTACTCTGGGTCATGGTATTACATGCACATTTTTGTTTTTGCTACATAATGATTTTGCAAAGAGCAGTCAGTGCCAACATCATGCCTCAACAGGCATGGTTCTGATATTTAGGAGGGCAAATGTGCAAGCCATGAAAGGGAGTGTGTTCAAATTTCAAGAATCACTGCACTGAGACAGTGACCCGTGAAGCCGTCGCTGTCAGGATTAAGCTTTAATGAGGATTTTATGAACAGACCTTGTTACAGCTCACTGTCTCATTTATCTGGACTTTTGGGTGATTTGGTAGCAATTCAAAGCAAATACTTGATCTGATAGATTCAACACTGAGAAAAGCAAAAGTTTGTCAATCAAATAACCTTACACAAAGAACATTGTTTGGGAATGCAGACTTACTGGTAATTGACAGTTTTGAATAGGTGTGGGCTTAGCTTGTGTACTTAAACAGAAATGGGAGTTGAAGGTGTAACCGTAGAGAGTATGAGAGGGAGGGGTGAAGTGGAGGTACAGCCAGAGGGAGAGTCATAGAGGGTGGAACTGACAGAGGGGGCGAGGCTGTCAGGGAAAGGGAAATGAAGGAGTAAGCAAGACTGTGCCTGCAAACACACTCACTCTGAGTGCAGCTAACAGTAACAGAGGACAGACATGGTTGCAGACAAACTGGTGGAGGAAACTAGGAGCGTGTGAGGAAGAAAACAAGCTATCCTTGACCACATTATCTTTCATCTATATACGGAAATTACTGGGTAATTTATAAGCCTCTCCCTCTCACTCTGTGATTGTGTGTGTGTGTGTGAGAGGAGAGGAGAGGAGAGGGGGGGGATCTGCTGAGCTCACCACCATCATGCCGTGTCCTGCTGCTGTCAGTGCAGCCACTGCGGCTGTCTGGCTGCTGGCAGTGTTGGGCCCAGGCCTGTCTCTTCCAGCTGAGGACAACTCACAGGCAGACTTCACCCTCTGCAGCAACTGCTTCTACAGACAGATGCCTCCTCGGGGATCCTCTGCAGGGCCACTGCTGCGCCCACGCTGCCACAGTCTGCCGGGGGGGCAGACATTTGCCACTCTGTCCAGACCGACCTGTGACACAGCTGTCTACTCTGCCTTCCATCTCGGCCAAGGATGGGCAGAGAGGGAGGGAAAGGAGAGGAAAGAACCTGTGGTAAGAGTGCATATATCACATTGCTTAAAGTAGAAGTGCTTAATTTTGAATGATGGAGTTATAAGAATAGAAATACATTTTCCACTGTGCAAAAAGAAAATCAGAAGTCAAAAATGCTACCATTTACACAACTAGTTACTTTTTTTTGTGTCAGCTGTGGCAACTAGTTCTTTTTCAAATAAAGAATCTATATTAATAAACTCAAAAAGTTAACAAAATAAATCACATGGTTTCAAGCCCTGGGATAGATTGCTGACCTGTCCAGGGTGTACCCTGCCTTCAGCCCTATGACAGCTGGGCTAGGCTCCAGCACAACTGACACCCTGAATTGGATGAGTGGAAGAAAATGATGGATCACATGGTTTGGATGGCCGCCCCTTAAGAAAGTGTTCAGTTGGGGCCTGCAACAACTATTAACTCCACGCAGTCCCAGTTTAAACAAATTTCACCTCTAAAAACTTTACAGATGGTTACATCTGAATAACAGCTCAATCCATAAATAGGTACAATTATTCAAAATGTGTGAATTTGGAAAACAAAACTTTTCTATTCCTTTTGCAGAAAAGTCAAATCATCATCAGCATAGAATAACATTCATAGGAACCATTTATATGCAGTATGCATGCTTATTGTCACGGAACACTGCATGGCGGGCAGGAATAGGACCCCAATGCAGGACTCTGGAGACAGGACTTGAACTCAAAACCTTCAGCTTTATTGCTGGTAACACACTGAATTAACAAAGTGCGAAAAGAACTGGACCAGAGCCAGCAGAACAAACCAGGAAGTTCACTGAACAAGGAAAATACACTGATGGGAGAGAACGCAGCATAAGAGGAGAAACTGATGACACGACAAAGAACAGAGGAGGACTCAAACAATAAATACACACATGAGATAATCAGGGAGACAGAACACACCAGGGAGCACAGCTGAAAGTAATCACTGAGACGAGACAAGAGAAGTAAAGCTAAACACAGGACATGAGAGACAGGATACTAACAAAACAAGACAGGAAGTAACAAACACAGAGACCACAACTAAGATGTGAACTTGACACAGACAGAAACACATGGGAGGCACACAGGGAAACAAACACATGAAAGAACAAAACATGAGACAAGACACCAGAGGAAGAGCTAAATTAAAACGCTAAGAACTGAGAACACATATGCTTAATAGGAGAGTATACAAACAATAAACCACAAGGTAACACAAGAATCTCAAAATAACAGGACCGTGACACTTATGTTATTTATTAGGCGAATGATAAACTGAATTCACATTTTTCATACCTAGATTTAAGCCAGCACACTGAACTGAGCATCATTAAACCACTAAAACAATTTTTTTCTGTTCAGGAATGCAAGTTAATAACTAATTTGGCATCCTAATAAAAAAAAATAGTAATAACATGGTTTGCAATTTTTTTTTCTGGTTTTTGTGTGTTTTTTGTAAAACAGCATATTTGAAAATTCATGAATAACAACTAATTATATTTTAGCATTGAAAATACCATTTTGATGGTGTGTGCACTCATGGACTAACCATTACAGACAAATAAAAAATGATTTGGGTAATTACCAGTGCTGCTAATTTAGGGCAGCTGTGGTGTAAACCTTACAGTGGGTGGTAGTCTAAGAAATTTGTTAAACACTGTATGTCTACTTGTGCCTAAGATAAGCAATACTTCATCCCAGATGATGGAAATAATCTAGGATGATAATACTACTACTTCCAATAGTAATAGAAATGAGATGTCTGGGGACCTGAAAGTTAGATAAGATTTTTAATGCAGGGCCTTTATTAGAACAAGGGTATTTTTTAATGTAACACTGTTTATTTATTACAAACATGCAGCTCCAGTGGTTAGTAACAGGTTCTTTAAATAGGTAAAGGGCCGGATTATTTCTTCCACTCTCATAGCAAGCATTAAAAAAAAAAAATCAGCTGAAAATGGAGCTTGCAGAAAATCTAAAGCAATATAAATCTAAAAGCTGGATTTTTTTTTCTTTTTAAGAAGTGACTTTTATCAAGCTTGAACAGTACACATAGTGGCAAAGAAGCAGGAATTTAAGATGTTTCTGTTATTGTTCTGTCCTAATACCGAAACATTTAAAAATCAAACTGTTGATTCAGTTGTAAAAATATTGACTGAAGACTCTGATGCACTCTTACTTAAACTGCTGTTTTTTGTTCTTTTTCTGCCACATGGAGCAGGAAGATGACATTAAAGTAGCAGTACCAGCTCTTCTCAGAGGAGGTGCAGCTCCATCTCATTCTGTCTCACCCACAGACTTCCCTTTTCACCACTGGGACTCAACAGTCACAACACTGGTCCAATCAAGCATATCTCCCCAGTGCAGCACTTTAGGGGGTGATCTCTACATCCTGACTGGAGTGGGAGGACTCAGGGCTGCTGAGGATGGAGACAAGGGATGTCAGATGAAGCCGTTGTGGTCTGCGGCGTGCTGTGCTATCCCACAGGGGAAGGGTGGCTTCAGTGTGGGGTTAATCAGAGAGACAGAGGAAGGGGTGAGGCAAGTGAGTGTGAAGGAGCTGGAAGATATGCTAGGATTGGCAGAGCTGTTCTCTGAAGGCTGCAGAGGAGGAGACGGGGAAAGTGTTGCAGTCAGAGTTGGCCTTCACAGTCAGGGGCTTCCTGGAAATACACACAACCTGGAAGCAGTTGATGCTGTTGAAGAAACAAGTGATACAGATGTGGACACAGACGCAGCTCCCCAGGATGTAAATGAAGACATTCTGGAAAGCAGAGAGGTGTCGATAACTAAAGAGCAGGTGACTGGAGTTGATGGTGCTGATGCCACACAAGAGTCTTCAGCAGATGCAGCAACTTCTGAGAGCGGCAGTGATGAACAGCGTGATGCGACACATCCAGAAGCTGTTAGGTCAGACTCCTCTGACTCCTCAGCTGACTATGAAACTCTTGAGGAGACGGACACAAACTCCACCAGCATTCTGGTCTCCGTCCTCTCCATCACCTTCTCCATCTTCAAAGTTCCTCTGCGCCCTGCGTTCTCTACTATCACACAATTACCTGGGCAGGTGATGCAATTGAATGAACCATTTAAAGCTATTTTTTATATTATTTAGACTTAAATATGTTCTCTGGGAGTTTGATAAGACACTTCCATAGAGTTCAGAAAATATATTGCAAATAGCCAAACCTTCAGACTCTATTGTGAAATACACATATATGCTGAAATACTGGGGTCAGTTTCCTATAATGCATCAGTATTGGATCTTCGTGGATTAACTCACCACACCCCAGTTTGTAACAACATCATTATTTTGTAAGACATCCACATTCCAGATACATGTAACAGCTGTTTTCACAGACTAACTACTGATCCTCGTGCTGCTTTCATTTAATTAAATACAAGCAATCCCTGAGAGTTAAAAACACATTGAAATTATAACGTATTTAATAATTAGTATAATCGTACTAAGTGTAAGTTTTCAGAAAGAAAACAGAACCATTGGAAAAAAAACCCCATTTCTAATTATTTTGTGTTTCTACATTTGAGTCTTGGTTTAATAATAAAAAACCTCACTACTGTCTCAATAGTTTGTATCAGTAAACACAAAGATCTGAGTTTATTAAGTTACATAGCAACATATTCAGGTTCAAAGTTGAATAATAAATCTCTTCATTCCAGTCTGCACCTCCTGTAGACTGAAATGAGGTGTGGCCTACAGGTAGAGTTGACTCTGGGTTTAGTGTATTGCCTCGAGGTTTTCTGTCTTTTTATTGTTTACACTTTCTGCAATCTCACTGTAAAATTGACTCACTTGTCTTATCTGGACTCAGGTGACCTATGTTCTTCAGGAAGATCTCGGAGTTCTCTCTTCTCTGCCTGGAGAGACCTTCACCCTGCTCCATCTACTGACCTCTGACCTCCTCTCCTGGATAGGCTCAGCAGGAGAAATACTGCTAGGTATTGGGGAGACCTGCTTCTGTAGCGTTTACTACTGCACCTCCTCTATGATGGGGGAACTGTTGAGCAGCTGTCACACTGGGGTCACTGGCCTGGGGACCCTGGCTGGAGACACAGCGGGGATATTTGGTGATGTGTTGGATAATGCTTGGTCAGTGACCAAGTTCTTTGGAGGACGGCTTTGGGAGCAGAGTGAGGGTTATGTGGGAACAGTCATGTCAGAGATGGGTGGTCAAGCACAAGTTGTAGGAGGAGGTTTGGGGAGGCTGGTATGGAGAAGTGGGAAGGCAGTGATCAATATGTTCAAGCTGGGTGGAGGTGTAATATTTGGAATGGTGGATGTTGTCTTTGGAGGAGTAAGAGAGGCCTTTGAGCAGGAGTCGAATGAAGGATGAAAAAAAGACAAGATGACTCCATTAATAATCTTTTTTTTTTTTTTCCCCAATTTCAGTTTTGGTTTGTAAATTTCTTCCTCATACAAAAGTGTGAATAAACTATCTGAAGATGATATCATTTGATATGCCTTAGCCTTAGGTTTGCAGAAGGTTTGCTGAATTTATTTTTGAATTGAAATAGTGATGGAGTAAATTTCACTGAATTTCTTACACTGTAGTTCCTACACGTCACTGTGGAAAGCTGGCTGTCCAAATAATCTGCTGTACTTAAAAGCTGAACCAGCTGTGAATTGAATAACACTGTGCACACTGTGCTTTTGGATGTAATTACTCAAGACATCTTGTGTGATAGTTGTCACATCTGCAAAGCTGAATAAACGAGAATGCTGGCTGATCATCATCATATGCATTATTATTGAATTTTCTTATTTGTATATTCTTGACACTGATATGTTTCCCTGTTCCAGTAGTGTGATTTGACATGAACATATTTACTCAAATACTGTACTTAGATTGGTCTTGTTCTTGATGTTGTGTTATACTTCTTCTCCAGACATTATTTTTAGACAGTAAAAAAGACAGCGTTTTTTAAATATAAGATAATTTTACCAATTAAACAATTTTGATGTTCGAATTAAGCTCTAACTATATCAGTTAACTGCCACTTTATTCACAAAATTGTTTATTTGTAAGTAAGTAAAATATTAATTCATTAATATTTTACTTAAGGATGAGATGAGAAATACTTTACATATTTAGTAAATTTGTTTGTTACAGCAGTTTAAATGATCATGAAATAATAATAATATATTATTAACAGTAATATATTATTAACATGGGCAACATCTAGAAGGTCTGGGTTCAATTCCACCTTGGCCCGAGCCTCTCGCTCTCTCTCTCTCTCTCAGTGTGGAGTTTGCATATTCTTGTGGGTTTCCTCTGGGTACTCCGGTAGGGGATTGCGCTACCAGAAGGCAACATTGCAGACACTGAGGACAGCTACAAGCACCTTGGAATCTCACAGGCAAATGTGAACCATGAAGGGGCCACTAGGAAAGCTGCAACTGCCAAATACCTGCATAGAGTAATGCAAATCCTGAGGAGTCAGCTTAATGGAAAGAACAAGATCCGGGCAATCAACATCTACACCCTGCCGGTCATCAGCTACCCTGCTGGAATAATAAGCTGTCCAAAGGAGAAGATAGAAGCCACTGACATCAAGACATCAACACCCTGTGACTGTACGCAAAGCGGAAGGATGGAGGCCAAGGACTACTGAGTGTCAGAACCACTATCCTGGATGAAACAACAAAGATCCCTGAGTACATCAGGAAGATGGTCTAAACTGATCATGTACTTAGTGAATACCTCAGGCAGCAGAAACTCGAGATAGAAGAGGAGCAAGGACAGGCGCCTGCATGGCATGTACCACCAGCAGATAGAAGAAGTGGCTATCGAAAAATCCTACCAGCAAAGCTGGGCTGAAAGACAATACAGAGGCACTAATCATGGCAGCACAGGAACAAACTCTAAGCGCAAGGTTGATAGAGGCTGGGGTCTACCACACCAGGCAAGACCCCAGGTGCAGGCTGTGCAGAGATGCCCCTGAGACAATCCAGCACACAGCAGGGTGCAGTTATGGAATGCCATAACCAAGTGGCTGGCATAGAATACAAAAATATCTGTGCTGAGAATGACCTGGAAGTTCTAAAGTTGAAATGGGATACACCTCCATGGGTAGTTGAGAATGACCAAGCTAAGATCCTGTTTGACTTCCAAATACAGATGGACAAACTGGTGATGGCTGATCAGCCGGACATAGTGGTGGTGGATGAGCAGAGGAAGAGAGTTGTCGTGATAGACGTAGCAATACCAAGTGATGGCAACGTTAGGAGGAAGAAACATAAGAAGCTCGACAAATACCAAGGGCTGAGAAAAGAGATAAAGAGGACGTGGAAAGTGAAGGTAACAGTGGTCCCCATGGTAATCGGAACACTTGGGGCAGCGACCCCCAAACTGGGAGAATGGCTCCAGCAGATTCAAGGAGCAACATCCAAGATTTGTGTCCAGAATAGCGCAGTATTAGGGACAGCTAAGATACTGTGCAGGCCTTTAGGCTTCCAGGCCTCTGGTAGAGGACCTGAGCGCAGAGGACAAAGACTGCCCGCAGGGTGAGCTGGGATTTTTTTTTTTTTAATATATGTGTGTGTGTTTTCAATTCTAATTTATATTTATTTTTTAATAAATAAAAATTACAAATTGCATTATAAATTGTTTATTATTTATTTATTACAATTAGCTAATTTGATGTAACAAATGGATAATAAGAATAAGAATAATAATGTTGCTGATCTGACCTGTTACTGTCATAATATCGTCACCTCAAAGTAATTTTTTTTACAGTTTTTTCAGAAGAAACAAAAAATTTAATCAAAATTGAAAATATGATGATTTAGGCAAAAATAAAACTGTTAAAAAATGAATTAGGGCATTATTTTTAGAGGGTGACGATATAAATATTCATTGTAGATGACACAACATCCGTTTTGTGCCGGAAGCGGCGCTTGAAACCCGGAACTCATTGATGTCGTTTCATTGCATCAGACAGGCATTCATGTGGCTGTATGTGTGCTAACTGAGCCGACGTCTCTTTCTGTTTCCTTCAAAGGTAGGTATGACTCTCTTTAGAAATTTTTAATAGCAAGCTGCAGGTTTCTTAAACACTTAATTCACAGTGAGTTTCAAGTTGTGGCAGCTTGAATAAAGGTTTCTAAAAGTTCACAGTGGAGCTGCTAGAAAAATTACTTTCAGTTTGAATGATTAGCTTAAGCTAACTAGCCTGTTTGCACGACTTTTCGTCAGTCTGACAGGTGGCTCAACCCAGAGCTGCAGAAAGTGAAATAAAGAGCCAACCGGCTGTCCTCTTTTTAAGCGATCATGATACCTACTGTGAGATGCTCCAACTGATTTTGTTGAAGATGTTTTAACCAGTTTTCTTAAAAAAGACAAACAAACAAACAAAACTTGCCACCCTTTCTTAACTTAAACTTAAATGGCGTGAAGTTTGCATAACAGTGCGGTACGAATTATGCCAGAAAGCAAACCAATTCTGCTGCTGTCAGTCTGATAGAGAAATGCTCAATAACCGCAAAAAGTGGATAATTCTCCATCAGTTCACATTTGTGTCTCCACCAGAGATGACCACTCTCTATGTGTCCCCTCACCCTGATGACTTCAGGAGCCTTCTGGCTCTCATTGCTGCAGAATATGGACCGTCCTCCTGGCCGCAGATCATTACAGAGGACCCTCCTGCGTCGCTGAACGCCCACTCCAGACCAGCCCTTGTTCTGGGTGATGTTGGGGAAGGTGATTCTGTAGTGAGTGGGGCCACTGCTGTGTCATGGTACTTAGCCTTTCAGGGAAAGAGGGCTGGTCTAGATGCTAAACAGCAGAGCCAGGTGTGGCAGTGGCTCAGCTTCGCGGACAATGAGCTCACCCCGGTGTCATGCGCTGTGGTCTTCCCCCTGATTGGGGTGATGGGAGTGGATAAGAAGGTATTTAAAAGCTGACCTGAACTTTTACAGATGTGTGATTTGTTCATGTGAAGCCTTATTTTTCTACTCTTTGTGCGTTCTCAGCTCCAGCAGAGTTCTCGTGCAGAGCTTATGCGTGTTCTTAAGGTTCTTGACCAGGCTTTGGCACCAAGAACCTACCTGGTGGGAGAGAGTATTACCCTGGCTGATATGGCTGTAGCCATAGCTGTTCTGCTACCGTTCAAATATGTACGTGTGCTGTTCAAAGTTCACTGTCTAACAGGTTTTTCTGCATAGTTTCTGATATTGTTTTGTAAATACGTAGGCACTGGAGCCATCAGACAGAGAGGCTGTAACCAATGTCACCAGATGGTTTACAACTCTCATTAATCAGCCACAGTTCCTGAAGGTCCTGGGGAAGATCACCCTTTGTGAGAAGATGGTCCCAGTCACACCGAAGACAAGTCCTGCTACAAATGCTAATGCTGTTGATACCAGTCCTGCTGCTGACTCTGCCGGCACCCCAGCAAATGGTTAGGAAACTCTGTGAAGAAGTTAATAAGTGTTAGATTATTATTATGTACAGTATATCATGCCGTTGTGATTTTTTTCTCTCAGGTCCACCGAAGACTGAGGCCCAGCTGAAGAAGGAAGCAAAGAAGAGAGAAAAGCTTGAAAAGTTTCAACAGAAGAAAGAAATGGAGGAAAAGAAAAAGACACAGCCTCAATCTGAGGTATAAATACCCAACATTTACAAACAGAAATTCATTTGTGAAGTTTTGAAAATCACAAATATGGACAGATCATTAAACAGATTAAGAATTTAATGCCTCTCATGTCTGCTCTCTTCTGTTTTTTTTCCCCTCACAGAAAAAGGCCAAACCTGAGAAGAAGGAGTTGGGAGTGATTTCATACAACATCCCGACCCCTGCTGGAGAAAAAAAAGGTGATCAGCCTAGAGCTGTAGCTATCGATTATTTTAGTAATCTAGTATTCTCGGTTATTCGGTTATTCCATCGATTAAATAATCTGATAAAAAGTACTTTTGTCTTAATAAGCAATACTAAGTATTGGAAAGAGAAAAAACACAGGTCTTTCAGAATGAACTGCTCATTGGTTTTCATTTTAGAAATTGAAGTATTTTTAATAGTTAAACTTACAACATCTGTCAGAAAAACTAAACCCTTTCATTGTATTTACATGCCATATGAAAATCCTATTTTTAGCTCGGCTGTTTTCAATAAAAAGTTGAGGTGCTGTCACAGCGTCGGTGGCATCTGTTCCACAAAAACTTTAATGTTGGCCGTAACCTGAGAATGATGTGACCTAGAATGTTCAAAACCTTGTACAAGTTTGAATCTTGGTCGGCTTGATGAAGAAGAGTGGTCAGATCAACATTCACAGAACTGGGGTTTGCCCTGTGCTCTGATTCAACGTTTCCTGCTGCAGAAAACAGAGGTTCTGATGTTGTTGATGTTAATAATAACGACTGATGGGGGGGGGGGGAAACAACTTTTAGTTTTATATACCTAAATATGAATACAATTTAATTAATATACTTTATTTTCTATTAATCTAAATCTACAAAATAATGTTACTAAAGCCTTGAAATAAATATGGTCTAGTACATCTTACACCCCCATTTAGACTCACCCCTGCTTGCTGCAGGACGGCTGCCGTCAGCTTTCAGCAAGTTGCCTAATTTAAACATCGTGGCAGACTGTGTTAACAGCTCACCTGTATATTTTATTTTAACTTCTGTAGCTTTGCTGTAGATTTTTCTGCTGTGTAAATCAAACGGATGGGAGCAGCTACAATGTTTTCTTCATGTTGTCTCTTGTTGATCAGGTGGTTTGATGAAGGACTCCCTCAAACCTTTTCCCAGTAAAGGTTTTAATGGTGATTACAGAAACAAGTGCTGCTGTTTTGGGTGCTAGAAAAAGTTTTCTTTCACTCCATCTGAGCTCATCATCTCGACAATGGCTCCGCCTCTTTGCCGTGTGTGTGTGTGTGTGTGTGTGTGTGTGTGTGTGTAAACAGACGGAAACATAATTTTCCCTGCTGCTGTTGTGTAATCAGTCTTTTTGTTGAAAACTTGGGGCCAATGGGCTTACTGTTGTCATACTCATGCTCCTAGAAACGCTTTTATCAAAGATCTATTTTTAGTCGCAAATGTGGAGGAAATGCTCACGTTTGCATGGTGACCGCTGAGCGCTACACAGTTTAAACGAAGCATTGAAGCAAAAAAATTTGTATTGAGGATTTTTTATAATTGAGTTACCCGATGAATCATTGCAGCCTTAAATTGTTCGCTATGCTTGAGGTGATGTGTATGCAGTAAGTGAATTGCATGCAACTTTATGTTGCAGGGAAGCTCCCCTGGGGCCTGCACTGTGAATCTAACTTATCTCAGTGACCACAGCCTATAAAGAGGATGTCACACCCAAGTTTCAAGCTATTTTATTTAAACAGTCAATAAATGACAATAAACAAAGAAATGGAACAAGTCGTGGTGAGAGGGCTGTAGGACCCAGAACGTCCCTCCCTAAGCTAATGAGATAATAAAAATAGCTAACAAATAAACCTGCGAAAAGACAAACTTCTAGGACCGCCATCCTAAAAGGAAAGATCAGTCCCCACAAAGAAGTTGGGATCTGAAGATGCTAGAGAGCTGCTCGGTCTGGTAGAGTGAGATCTTTTCAGTAGAGCCGGGGAAATCATCAGTGACTGCACCTGTTGCACCTGAGAAAGAGGGAGATGAGTCAGGTAAGAGAGTTTAGAGCAGGAAAGAGGAGGCAACACTGACACTGACAGGTCTGCTGGCAGCACAACATCATATTTTACAAAGACAGTGCGTACTGTAGTATTAGAAAAATCTGAAAAGTTCAAATACACAGTACAAGCTTAAAGTATGACTGTGTTATAGGAAAAGCACTGTAGAATATTTAAGATGTATACTAATATTAAAAATGCTGTAAATCAATTTAATTTTATTTATATTGCTCTAATTCACAAAAATAGTTATCTGAAGGTGCTTGCACGTGCACATGTATATGTGTTTGCTTTCACTGGAAAAGCGCTATTTCAATAAAGGCTTCTTAAGCCAGAAAGTAAAGCTGACCAAACAGGCCTTCCTGCTGTCTGGGCATGAGGTCCACAGTAATGGCAATGCTATTTTCCGGAGAATTGATTGTCAGGGGGCAGTAATTTTATACCTGCTGACCTCTTATCTTGAACATAGGTTCCTGTGTAGCAGGATAGATCTGCAGTGGCATGAACCACTTTCATTACCCTGAAAATCCAGGGTTAACCCTGAAGTTACCTCACAAACCCCAAATCCTGCTCTGTAGTTCAGGCCTCTAGTTGTTCCCATTTTCATCCAACATTCAGTCTCTGCTGTTCATCCACAGAGTTGCTCTGTAATTCATTTGCAAATATAGTTTTTAAACTAATTGGTACTGTGTAATATAAAACACATACATAAGAAAATACACACAACCACAATATTCATTAGAGTTATTTCTTAGGGGTGACAGATTGTACCTCGGGTTTTAGTAACATTACTTACCTATATTTGATGTGCATATATAAGCTAGAAAACTTAAATTCTGCCCACATCCAAGTGTCCTCACACTTCTCACTTTGTAGTATCTGCACATTATTGCAGCTTGATGACCTTTACATTTAGTTCCTCTGGGTTTTGCAGCTTCATCAATTTCTTAGTGATTGTGCATTATGTGAAAAAGTGTACCTTATTTACAAACTGTCTAATATCAGTAGTTTTTTTTCAGCATTTAATTTGATGGAGCTTCAAATTCTTTACCAAGATTTTCTCATTTCTGGTGTCAGATGTTGTTAGTCCACTTCCCGACTCCTACAGTCCTCAGTATGTGGAGGCTGCCTGGTATCCATGGTGGGAAAAGCAGGGATTCTTCAAGCCTGAGTATGGGGTAAGAGTCCTTTCACATTATAAAAAATGATGCTGAATCTTTTATTTTTTTTTATTGATAATTTTAGTCTCCAATAACCTGTCTGTCACTACATTCTGTAGAGGAAGAGTATTAGTGAGCAAAACCCTCAGGGCATCTTCATGATGTGCATCCCTCCACCTAATGTGACAGGGTCACTTCACTTGGGTCACGCCCTCACCAATGCCATCCAAGACTGTTTGACCAGATGGTAACTTAACTCTTCTCTAAACTGTAATTCTTTTGTCACATGATAGGATTTCTCTATGTTAATATGTTTGAGCTGATCTCCCATCTGGTCTGTGCAGGCATAGGATGCGAGGTGAGACCACCCTGTGGAACCCGGGCTGTGACCACGCTGGCATTGCAACCCAGGTGGTGGTGGAGAAAAAGATGATGAGAGAAAAGGGCATGAGCCGTCATGATCTGGGCAGGGAAATCTTCATCCAGGAAGTCTGGAAATGGAAGAATGAGTGAGTAGAAGAAGTATTAGGAAAGGAAAGATGTAAATTATCTTAAGTAGGAAAAACACCACAATAATTTTTTTGCCTTTGTAGGAAGGGAGACCGGATCTACCACCAGCTGAAGAAACTGGGCTCCTCCCTGGACTGGGACAGAGCTTGCTTCACTATGGACTCTGTACGTTTTCCAAAATCTTCAAACTAGGTTCTATTTTCTGTTTGATTATAGTTAAAAATAAAATTTCTAAGTGTACATGGTCTCCTCTAGAAACTTTCCTATGCAGTCCAAGAGGCCTTTATCCGCATGCATGATGAGGGAGTAATCTACAGGAGCAAGAGGCTGGTCAACTGGTCCTGCACACTAAACTCTGCCATCTCTGACATAGAGGTAAGTTCCTCTGTATTTAAGAATTTTGGTTAAATATCAAGCAGCGCACCTCATTGTCTGAACCATTTTAACCGCCCCACAACGGTAACCCTATAACTTTTATATAGTACAGCAGAAGCACAGCAGAAGTCTTAAGTGAACGATATCACATTCACAGACAAGCATGCAAACATTACAGCTGCAGTTGTCTCACAAGCATCTTGTGGACTTGCTCAGTGAACTGAAACACATGATTATATTGTGAATTGCCCCAAACAGCAGTTAGCACGAAGAAATCAATTACAGGGTTACCATCTATTACACTCTGCTCCAATCAAACTCAGGCCAAATAAGAGTGTTATGACCCCAACTTAGTAGGGGAGCAATAATAATTAACCAGGTGGAAAGAGGTTTAGTGAGAGTGGAAAGAACTAATTTATTGAGTACAGGTTAAAGGTTTTATTGTTTTGCACAAATTAAATACATGAAAGAAAATGGGAATGCAGGGCAGGTGGATACCAAATTAAACCCAAAGCAAACCTCAATGCAACTTGTAAGAGAAGTGTAAGTGTTGGAATTATAGTATAAATTCCATTCTGTTTATTATAAATTATCATACCTTGTGTTTGTATGTTTTTATAAAATGTTTTGTGTATATATTATACTGTTGTTTTTATGTTTAAAACGGAAACACGTGGTGATATTGCTCACAAAAGAAGTTGTAGTTACCTGCAGGCTTTTTCAAAGCCTGTTGAACAAACATAGGATACGTGTCTCATATACGCCATGTTGCGCATGCACATTCCACAGTATACTTGTTACCATATATGGTAAGGGAAAAGCCAAGAATGTTGTTTATAACATGCTGTAAACTGCGTTTGCTGTAACCCACGTGATCTTATTGTGAAAATCCGAAAAAAAAACGCTGCACAGGAAGCGGTCCTTTGGGACTGATCACTTCCGCTCAGACGAGAGCTGGGTTGCAGGAACTGGTCGCTCTTCCTTGCGCAAGTTTGAAAAGAGTTGTGTGTTTGTTCTCTGAGTTATTAAAATGATCTGAACCTATCAGTAAGAACTTAGCCTACCTGTTCTGGATAAGAAAAGAAAATCTTAATGTCTCTGACCTCCTTATACCCCATGTGGTGGTGTACAAAGTACTACCTGGCCCTATCTCCTGGGGTTTTGCAACCTTGACTCAAATGCAGACTAAACGGGTTACAGAACAACAAAATAACAATCAAGAACAAATGTCCTGTAGAACACAAAATCCCTTCTAGATACAGTTAGTCTTTCACATGAGTACTAGGCAACACATAACCCTAAATTCAGCCAACAAATGAGAAGATGGCACAAAGCAGACTGCCCATTTTTAACACAGCTGCCATGAAATGCCCTCCTGTGGACGGAGCAGAGGAAAGCAGGCTGATGAGCACCACTCAGTAACAAGGGTCTGCACAGACTAGTCAGAACAAACTGTTAACCACACACGGGAGCGAGTCCAGTACTCTGCAGCTGTAATAAACCTGACAAAATCTGAACGTCACACTTTTTCCAGCAGCACCACTGGTCCATAAGCATCACACCGAGCCCAAAGACACAGTCAGCGTGCCTTTACTTGCGTGAGGTGCACACACAGACCTTCCCTCACTCATTTTGCTCTATAATTTCACATCTATTAAAGACTGAAGTCTTCCCACGATTAATGGAGATTCTATAAGAGGTCAGACAGAGGCGACTCAGCAGTATTTGATGTTAACAGGAGAGGAAGCTGTGTATGGATGTGTTTCCATAGCCACACATTGGACGTGGTCACTCCTAATGGTCAAATTTAACTATCAGAATACAGCATAAGTGCCATGGTATGAAATCTCTGACCTCACGCATTTTATATCATTTAATGTGCTTTCCAAATATGGTAAATATGGCGTACTGTAGCTCCTTCTCCTAATGATGTGTGAATGTCTTAATGAAGCCGTGAGGAACATTATCATAAAACTGAGTTATATCTCCTTTTAACAGACTGATGAAGCAATGTTACACATCCCGTTAGGTAATGTCACCCACTTCTTACTAGGACTGGATATCAGCACAAACCTTTAGATTACCTACAGAATGTGTCTGAAGCGTGAAATATTAAAAATCCAGAGCTGAAAAAAGACTCTATTGGATTCTTTGTGCTTACTTTGATCCACTGTTGTATCTTATCAAGCCCCCTTTTTTAAAATTGTATAATGTGGTAATTCAGGCAAGTTTCTGCTCGTGTGAATACATAATGAAACACTTTTGCATTTAAGGGCTCTTGCTTACTTTGTTAGCTTTTTTTTGTATGAATGTGTGACTGCATGAACAGAATAAATATTCTTAAAAAAGCTCTACTGATAATCCTGTTATTAGGCTGTAATGGTAACAGAGCCATTTTGGCGGTGCCAGGCATCGTGGCCTCTCTTGATTAAATGTATTTTTCGGCTTTCAGGTGGATAAAAAGGAGCTCACTGGCAGAACTCTTTTGCCTGTGCCAGGTTACAAGGAGAAAATTGAGTTTGGAGTCTTGGTGTCTTTTGCCTACAAGGTGGATGGATCTGGTATGTAAATTTATGTAAAGCAGAAAATTTGAACGAAGGCACCTTGTGGTGCTATTAGGTTTACACATCTCCTCGTTCTCTTTCTGTCCCCTTAGATGAGGAGGTGATCGTGGCCACAACTCGTATTGAGACCATGCTGGGAGACACTGGTGTAGCTGTTCACCCTGCTGACCCCAGATATCAGCATCTAAAAGGAAAAATGGTTCTTCATCCTTTCTGTGACCGCAAGATGCCGGTAGTCTTTGATGATTTTGTGGACATGAGCTTTGGAACAGGTAGGCCTGAATACAGAAAAAAGATGTCATGGCTGTGGGTTTGCAGTATGCTGAGAATAAGTAATCATAACAAGTCGTTAGGCCCGGCCACTTGCCTCATTACAGTTCTTTTTTTTTTTTCTCTCTCTCTGCTTGGCCTGTCTCTCTGCACCATTTTTTGTTCAGGCGCTGTCAAAATCACCCCAGCTCATGACCATAATGACTACGAGGTTGGAGAGAGACACAGTCTGCCCTTCATCAACATCTTGGATGAAAATGGCCTGCTCATTAACGTGCCTCCTCCCTTCCTGGTATAGCGTCTCATTATCGTCCTTCCCCCTGCAGTGTGTGACACTAAAGTCATGCTTCCTCATCGTTTGCTTCACACAGCTATTTTATTTCAGAATTTTTCATTTTTTAACTATTCCTTCCCTCCCCAGGGCATGAAACGTTTCGAGGCCAGGAAAGCGGTGCTTCAGGCACTCAAAGACAGAGGCCAGTTTAAAGAGATCAAAGACAACCCTATGGTTGTCCCAGTTTGCAGGTGAAGTTTGTGTACATGCATAACGCGGGTTGTTTGTGTTTGAGATTCATTTATCTGTATTCATTTAATCCCTGTTGTGCATCTTCCCTATCAGCCGTTCCAAGGACATAGTGGAGCCACTGCTGAAGCCCCAGTGGTATGTGAACTGCAGAGATATGGGCAAGGAGGCTGCTGACGCTGTCCGAGAGGGCAGGCTCAAAATCATCCCAGACCACCACCTCAAAACATGGTTTAACTGGCTGGACAACATTAAGTAATTATTTCTTCCTGGCAATTTTTTTTTCTTTTCAGTTTTAAGCTGTTTGAGCATTGATGGCCTTTTTATAGCCAGTTAATTTAATTTAAGCAGTTTGAGACATTTCGTTTTGGCAATTTGGGCATTTACACTGAAATCTTGAAAAAGGTGTAATTTTCACTTGAATTATTAGGTCTAGGA
This sequence comes from Australoheros facetus, assembly GCA_030220045.1. Taxonomy (NCBI): domain Eukaryota; kingdom Metazoa; phylum Chordata; class Actinopteri; order Cichliformes; family Cichlidae; genus Australoheros; species Australoheros facetus. The sequence continues at coordinate 28,078 of JASGAU010405398.1, forward strand.
ACTATTCCCATGTTTTTAATTTCACTGCAGTTGGGCTTGAACTGGTGGTATTTTTTTGTCATCAGTTAATTGGCAGAATATTTTCTTGGCTATTTGATTAATATTTTAGTTAAAATACATGACATTTCCACAGAAACAAGCTTGTTTGAGCCCAAAGATATTTGATTTCTCCTCAGACAGGACAAAGAAAATCTGTTAATTGAAACTGATGAGCCAGAAGCAGAGAAAGTTTAATTAAAAAAGAATATATTACATTATCTATTATTAAAATTGATGCCAGTTAATTTTCTGCCATCACTTCACCTATTAGTGAACAAATTGGTTCAGCTCTGGAAAGGAGATGATTATCAGAAAGTGTGCACTGAGTTGTTTTTCACAGCCGTCTCTCTGTCTTCTTTTTAGGGATTGGTGTATCTCTCGGCAGCTGTGGTGGGGTCACCGTATTCCTGCTTACTTCGTCACTGTCAGCGATCCGTCTGTGAAACCAGGAGAGGTGAGATGACTTCTATTTCTGTTGTCAAGGTCTGGAGGATTTCTGATGAGAGATAAAAGCTGCATCCATATCATGCATGTCATTGTCTATTTCTTTGATTTATTTCTTCTTCTGTTCTTTTGCCTCCAGGACATGGACGGTCATTACTGGGTGAGTGGGAGATCAGAGGAAGAGGCCAGGGAGAAGGCGGCGAAACGCTTTAATGTGTCTTCTGACAAAATTACCCTCAAACAGGGTAAGATTTAGCACTTGCAGTACCACAATTACTTTAAAGTTATCTAATAACTTCATAATACGCCAAGACACAGATTCACCTAATTTAATTAATTCTGCTTCATATTCATGTCGATTAACTTTTCCTGTGTTTCAGATGAGGATGTTCTGGACACTTGGTTCTCATCTGGCATTTTCCCTTTTTCTATCTTCGGCTGGCCCAATGAGGTAAAATACTGAGGTTAAATTACTTTCTTTCTACTGACACAGAGGGCACATAGTTGCAGTAGATTGAAAGAATACCTTCTGCTGAGTAAAAAAGAGAAACGTGGAAATGTTGCTACTGAATTTTTGATTTCACTTTATCCTCTTATTAGCATATTAAATTGGTCCATGCTACAAAACCTCCTAAAACACGGTGTTATTTTCCCAATGTGTTCATGTTGTTGTCTGTGGTCTTCCTTCTAGTGTGAGGACCTGAAGGTGTTTTACCCTGGCACCTTGCTGGAGACAGGCCATGACATCCTGTTCTTCTGGGTTGCCCGCATGGTTATGATGGGCCTCAAACTGACAGGCAAGCTGCCCTTCAAAGAGGTGAGAACAATCACCCACGGCGTCGACACAACAGGATATGAAATTAGTGTTACATGACTCGGTAATGGTTTGATTTTATTTTGCAGGTTTATTTGCATGCAGTGGTGCGGGATGCTCACGGAAGGAAGATGAGCAAGTCTCTGGGCAACGTCATCGACCCTCTAGACGTCATTACAGGGATCTCCCTGGAGGTAAAGCCTAATCACCCTTTAATCCACGCTCAGATTCACACAAACACTTAAGCAAATGTAAATATATGTACTCTTTTCTGTCTCCCATTTGGGTTGTCTTTTACATAGTCACTGCATGTTCATGGGTCCCCTGAGGCTCTTATTCTTATATAAGCTTTATTAAGCACCTCTTTCTGCTTCCAACAAGCTTTTATTGAGTCCATCAATCTCTTCACCAGCTGCAGGGAAATTGCACAGTCAGATGAAACGGACGCGTCCTCTAGAGGGCACTGAAGGACTTGTAAACCGAACTTAACACTGAATGTTTTTGCTCTGAAGGTCCTTTCCTCCCTGGCCAGTTAAAACATCAGGCAGTTGAAGGAGGTTTCATATTCTGAAGACAAAAAGAAAATTGTTGAACACAGCCCTCACCCTCTTAGTCTCTATCCTCTAGGGTCTTCATGCCCAGCTGACGGACAGCAACTTGGATCCTGTGGAGGTGGAGAGGGCAAAGCAGGGGCAGAAGTCAGACTACCCAAATGGCATCCCAGAGTGTGGCACAGATGCTCTCCGGTTTGCCCTGTGTGCTTACACCAGCCAAGGTGAACTTTTTTACGTCTTCCTTGTTTGTCCTGTTTTGTTTTTTTCTTCTTAAAGTCCCTCTATTGACCAGTGTTTAAAGTTCCCCAACTTACATTAATTTAAAAACCATAAAAACTTAGCTCTGCTAGTCACGTTTACATATTTAGAGGTTTTTCACTTAAATGAATTCCTCTCTGCTTGAAAGTGGATGTAGCTTTGCACCTTTTCCTTTATCAGTCCATGACTACAGTACCTTCAGCTTTGGCAATTAATGCCTATTTCACTCATGTCTTCTAGCATATAGAAAAACTCAATTTGGACATTTTAATAAGGTTCCAAACTTGATTTTCACTGCAGGTGTTCTTAAGTCTTTACTGAAATCTTCATTTATCCCTGTCTGCATCTCCCAGGTAGGGATATCAACCTGGATGTCAACCGCATCCTGGGTTACCGTCACTTCTGCAACAAACTGTGGAATGCTGTGAAGTTTGCCATGAAGACACTGGGAGATAACTTTGTACCATCAGAGAAAGCCCAGGTGAGACCAAGGGAAGAGATGAAGGACGCAGAATATATTAAAAAAAAAAACCGTGTGCTCCATGCTTATTTATATTCCTTGAGTTAACATATTTTGACCAAGTCTGTTCAATAAAGCTGTATCTGTCTAGTTTAGTTTGTCCTGATTTGTATTTGTAGATGTGTACATATTGACATTTGGGACATACCTGGTACAGGAGTCTTGCCTAAATCTGAACATCTTATCTTTACCCTTCTGTCAATCCTCTCAGTTGTCTGGAGAGGAGAGTGTATCTGACAGGTGGATTCTGTCCAGGCTGAGCGCTGCTGTTGCTCTCTGTGATGCTGGCTTCAAGGCCTACGATTTCCCAACCATCACCACCGCCATCTACAACTTCTGGCTGTACGAGCTCTGTGATGTCTACCTGGTAAGGACCTTGTAAGCCACAGAGCGGCCCAGGGTCTCAGCTCAAATTTAAAAAGAAAAAAGTTCCACTTCTCCTTAATCTTTTTCTTTCGCTCTTTTTGTTATCCAGGAAAGTGTGAAGCCGGTATTCAGTAAAGCAGAGGAAGACAGCACCAGCCAGAGACAAGCCCTGGTGTGTAGACAGACCCTTTACACCTGTCTAGAGGTTGGGCTACGCCTGCTGTCTCCCTTAATGCCTTTCGTCACTGAGGAGCTCTACCAGAGGTTACCACGAAGAAATCCTCAGAGTGATCCTCCCAGCATCTGTGTCACATCATATCCCGACAGCCAGGAGGTGAGAAGAAAAAAATTGGGAAAAATCAGGTTGTGTTGAAACTCACTTCAGATGCACAGATGACCTAAAAAACAGGTTTGTTCTTTGTGGAGAATGCTGCTTTGTGTTTTTGTGATTACAATTTTTTTTTCTGATTTGTTGTAGTTCTGCTGGGGCAGTGAGGAGGTGGACCGTGACATGGAGTTTATAATGACCATTGTCAAGACGATCCGATCGCTCAGAGCCGACTACAACCTGACCAAGACCAGAGCTGACTGTAAGAGATACAAAATAAATTCTCAAAGTGATGCTGACATAATTTTTAGTTCATATTTCACTATTTTAAATTTCTCTTCTCATATTTGTTGGAATCTTTTGAATATTGAAATATGTCCTTACCTCCCCTGAAACTTGTCTGTGGGAAATTAACCAGTGCATGTATTCAAGTGCTATACTAGCAGTTGGAAATGAGCTCAGTTCAACATGTTAACACAGTGCTCATGAAACATATCAGCTCCAAATGGAAATCTCTTTGTAAACAAAAAAATTAAGGGAACACTTGATAATCAGATTATAATTATAATAATTATAATAAAACTTAGAGGATATTAATGTGTTGGGTTAGGAATCATAAACTGCATTTCACCTGCTTTGGTGCAAATGTAAGTGATAACAGGTGCTGAAGAGGCAGCAACCAAAAAAGGGAGTGGTTTTGCAGATGATGACCACAGACCATTGCTCTCTCTGGATCCCTTATGACTGATTTTCCTCTAGCTCTGCTCTCAGTTATTATCATCCTCATCACTGCTGGTAGCACGAGTTGGTACCTGCAGGCTGTCTCCCGAGCACAGGCTCGAGAGTGTGGAGGATGTACCTGGAGACACTAGAAGAGCTGGACAGGGCTGTAGAAGGACAACAACTCAACAGCAGGACTGGTATCTGTTCTCATCTGCGAGCAGGAGCACTGCAGAGCCCTACAGAATGACCTTCAGCAGGCTACTTATGTGCATCAAACTGTTAGAAACGGAATCCATGAGGTCCTGGCAACCTTTAGTGGGATCTGTGCTCACAGATCAAGTTCCATGCAGCTTGACTAGAATTTGCCAGAGAACACCAGAACTGGCAGGTCCACTACTGGCACCTTGTTCTCTTCACAGATGAAAGCAGGTTCATACGTGACAAGCATGAAATGGTCTGGAGATCCTGTGGCAAATGTTCTGCATCTCGCAACATCATCTGTCAGAGAATGGCGAGCCTGCCATTTCTGGCGTTCCCCAGAGAATGTCAATCGAGCTGTATGGTGCTTGGCTATGAGCACAGATCCCGCTAAAGGTTGCCAGGATCCCATGTCTTGCTCATGGAGTCTGTTTCTGACAGTTTGGTCAGAACCATGCACTTGAGTAGCCTGCTGAAGGTCATTCTGTAGGGCTCTGGCAGCACTCCTCATCACACAAAGGAGCAGATACCGGTCCCGCTGCTGGCTCGATGTCCTTCTATGGCTCTGTCCAGCTCTCCTCATGTCTCCTGGTGTCTCCACCCCACTCCTGAGGATGTGCTGGGGGAGACAGCAAACCTTTTTGTGGTGACACACATGAATGTGCCATCCTGGAGGAGCTGGACTACTTGTAACCTAAATTGGGATGTAGATACTGACTCATGCTATCAACAGTGATGTAGACAAAAAGCAAAAAAGATGAGTTAGGAGGAATAAGGAGATAGCAATGGCCTGTGGCCACCATCTGCAAAACCACTTTTCCGGGGTTGTCTTCTTGTTGCCTCTCCAGCAACTGTTGTCACATTAATTTGCACCAAAGCAGGTGAAATGGATTCACAATGGTTTATGCTTCCTAACTGGGCCAATTGATATCCCTAAAGTTTAAGTGACATTGTGTTACGCTAGGATAATCAAGTGTTCCCATAATTTTTTTTTTGAGCAGTATATTTTTTACTCTAAGAGAGTTTTAAATCCAGTGTGTCTGGCAGTAGTGCTGCATTTTAAACCAACAAGTAATGGTTGGTTTGCCAAAGAGCGGAGCAACTGCAATGACAGATTGAGTAGGCTATAGCAACAAAGCATCTGGTGGAAAACCTTAAAAGTCTCCCAAGAAAAGTTTCTGATGTTCAAAAAAAATAAACTTGCTATTAAAAGGAAGGATTATAGTCTAAAAGGGTCAGTTTTGAGTTGCTTCACATAATTTCCATCCTCTGCTACTTTATAGTTCAAGTTTACCACATTTTCTATACTTTGTATACATACTTGATACTTTCATGCCAAAGAATTTACATACCATATGCTGTTCTTATAAAAGATGCTGCATTAAAATAAACTGCAGACCAGTATGTAGAGAATTTTAAATGGATGTTTCTGTCTCCACTCATTCTCTCAGTAAGGTAACCACACACTTTACTGAATCCATGTTGTAACTTGTTAGGAATTCACTGTTGTGATGTTCAAAGTCTTTACCGTCTGTATTTTTCTCTGCTAGGCTACCTCCAGTGCATAGACTCTGCAACCGTGTCCCTGGTGCAGAAATACAGTCTGCAGATCCAGACCTTGTCTTATTCTCAGGCCGTCATCCCTCTGACAGCCAACCAGCCTGTCCCAGAAGGCTGTGCTGTGGCTATCGCTTCTGACAGATGTACTGTCAACCTTATGCTCAAGGTGAGGGCCAGTAATCTGCCCTGTTCTGTTTGTATCCTTCCATCTGTCTGTTATATCTGCTGTGTGTATATAAATGTGTATTTTGGATCCCTCGTGCTATGAATGCAGTGGTGTTTTCCATGTATGTATTTTTTTTCAGTTTTAAATGAGGTGAATTTCCCTGTGAATCACCTGATGGCATAAACGCATATCGAGTCTACTGTATCAGGGATACTATTTTTAAATTTGTTCCACCTGAACGGGAGTTATGGTTTCTCGGTTTCTCCTTTTACAGATCAGAAATAACAGGATCACAACTGTCAGCTGCTATTCTCATTTTAACTTCTTCCCTCTCCCTCTCTAGGGTCTCATTGACGTGGAGAAGGAAGTGGCTAAGCTGATAACAAAGAAAGGTGATTTGGAGAAACAGATGGAGAAACTGAGAGAGAAGATGGCGAAGAATGACTACAAGGAGAAGGTGCCGGTGAAGGTGCAGGAGCAGGATGCTGAGAAGGTGGGAAAAGGAAATAGACTTGCAGGGTTTCTCAGGGTGCAAGAAGTCCTTGTAAATAAGAAACTTCCTTTTTTTTTTTCCTCTACAGCTCCGGCAGAGCCAAACTGAGCTTGAGAAGGTGACAGAAGCCATGGACAACTTCAGGAAAATGATGTAATTTCTATTTAGCTTTGTGTAAATCAAGATTTAGTTTCACTTTTTTCATGTCATTTGTGTTAACTTCCTTTTTTTTTTTTCCTTCCAAGACAAGTGAAGTATGGGCAATATTCAATAAAGCTCTGCAATCTATTAATCTAACTCATGTATCTGTAAAGTGTTGAACAGTTGTATCAAATTATGATGAAAAGAATTAAATCACGTGAAATTTTCATTCAGCATATTTAATAGAACATTTAAGAGCATCATTTTAGGTACAGCTTTGTTCAGAAAGACGGTGCCCACAGAAAGGAAATGAACCTGAAAAGCTTTGGCTGCATTTTAAAGACAAATTCTTCTGGCCTGGCAACATTAGGAATATATATATTTTTTAATCCACTGATAACATTTCTGCCTACAGCTGCTTTACAAACACAGCCAAAGAGGGGAGAATGGAAGGAGTGAGTAATGGCTTACGCATTTACTTAATGCATCCTTTTTTTCTTTTTTTTTTGTTAACAGAGAAACACTAAAAAGTAGAACTCAATACAAATTAAAAGAAAATGTGTTATAATTTACAAGGTTTTGGCTGGCTGGGGGTGGGGTGTAAATGGTAGATCAAATATTTCTAGATGCCACCACGGCAAAACTATACGTGACAACTTGTCTTAGAAAATCCTAGAACAAAATCACAGCAGTACATTCATGCTATGCCAGGAACAAGTTCTGACCACCAGCCATCTGAATCCTCTGCTGTTCGATTGCCCGCATCCATCCGTCCGTCCGTCCATCAGTGTGTTTTTTGTTTTATTACAGTCTCCAGGGCGGATGGAACTCGGTGGCGGGGAGAGGAGTGCAGTGTGTTGCTTCGAAGTTTCGCATGTACTTCCGTGCCTTGAGAGAGAAAAAAAGACAGCAGGGATGGAGGAGGAATGTGGAATGAGAGGTGTGGGAGGGCAATGAACAAAAAGTGCAGAACTTGATTATATTAGGTTTGGTCTATCTGGCTCAGTGCCTTACAAATCTCTCCCATCTCTTAAGGGTTTACACAGGAGGTGAATAAAGCCTAATTTAGAAGGCATTACCAGGGGAGGAAAAGCATAGCATTAGCTGTAATTGATGGCACTCCTCTTGTTTGATGTTAAATGACTTCAATAAGCTGAGCGCAGTGAAATATATTACACCAGTCAACCTGAGAGCACAGGTGAGCTGGTTACTATGGCGACCAGGAAAGTGTTCCTTAGTGGTAATGATGTCTGAATAGCTGTGATTTTTTTTTTCTCTTTAATGGGGATTCAATAGAAGGGGGGAGAGGGGGGGGTAAGCAGACCTAAAACGAGAAGATGGGGCTTATTGGAGAAAAGGAAATGAGACACTGAGCGTAAAGAGGAGAAACGGGATGTATTAAAATCCAACTTGGAGAGATCAGATAAAGACAACGAGTGGCTGCCCTTTAAACCACACAGGGGAATAACTGTACTCTCAGATTTAGTGCACTGATAACAGCAGATGACTTCCTTACCAAGAAGAGAGCCAGCTGCCGCCTTCCCTCTAGAGTCATATCTTCACCTGGTAACATTAACAGTGCATCCATCAGACCATATTAAAAACACTCTTTTTGTTTAGGGGGAGTTTATTTGCCTAGTAAATGTGAAAGCAGCCCAGGGCTTACCAACACTCCATGGAAACAGAACATCTCTGTCTGCCTGATAGGACTGCAGCACGGACACACACCAGTCGTCATCCACTTCATAGCCACTGTACACAGATGCTGCAGACACACAGCAGGCATTATACACAGTTAATATGAATTTACAAGTGCGTTGGTGTCCTAAATATAGCCAAAATTTACAGTTTATTTGCAGTTACGTCCACATGTTATTGGACAATGACACAAATTTTGTAGCTTGGCCTCTGTACAGTGAATTTTAAAACAGTCAATATGTGCCTGAAGTGCAGACTTTCAGCTTTAAATCAAGGGCTTTAACAAAAATACTGTTTTAACTGTTTAGGAATTACAGCCATTTTAAAACAGTCCCCCAGTTTTAGAGGCTAAAAGGTAAATGGACAAACTATGATATTTTTTAAATATAAGGACCATTTTTAATACTTGCATGGCATTGACTACATCCTTTGAAGTCAATGCCTGAAGTTTAGAACCCACAGACTTCACCAAATGCAAATTGAGACATGAATGCTGTCATCCCATTTCTTTGGTTTTTAGAAACTCTTGGGTTGCTTCTGCAGTACGCTTTGGTTTATTATCAATTTGCACTGTGAAGCGCTGTCTGATCAGTTTTATAGCATTTGGCTGAATCTGAGCAGAGTATAGCCCCGTACACTTAACAATTCATCCTGCTGCTATCAGCAGTCACATCATCAATAAACTATAGTGACCTGTTTCCACTGTCATAACATTGCATCCACCATGTTTGACCATGTAGAATTCTTTGGATCATGAACTGTTTTCTCTCCTCCTCCATACTTTTCTCTTCCCATCATTCCAATACAAGTTCATCTTCGTTTAATCTGTCCAAAGATTAATTTTTTTCTTCAGAGCTGTGCAGGCTCTTTTAGATAATTTTTAGCAAACTCTAATCTGGCCTTCTTGTTCTTGAGTATAGCCAGTGGTTTGCACCTTGCTGTAAAGGTGTCTCTTGATTGCAGACTTTGACAATAATCTGCATGCCTCCTCCACTGTTCTGGACTTGGCTAGAACAATGTGGAGGAAAGAGTTTTCTTAACCAAGGAAAAATATTGTGAGATCATGCACTTCAGTTGTCTCCTGGTGGTCTTTTCAGGCTTTTCTGTGCTGCTGAGCTGGGCAGTGCATTCCTTCTTTTGAAGAATGGATGAGATGATTTCTTTGGCCACTCTTAAAGTTTGTTATTTCTCTGAAAGGTTTGGTTGGGTTTTTCAGCCTAATGATGGTCTCCATCACTTTCATAAACATCTCTTTGGACCTTATATTGCAAGTTTTAGTGAAAAGCTACCAAACATAACGTCAACTCTTGGAATCAACTCCAGATATCTTATCTGTTTAACAAGGAAACAGGCTTCAACCGGCCATGAAACTGTACGTCAATTACCTTTGAGCCTCTGAAAACAGGGAACTATGTTTTAAAAATGACTTAATTCCTAAACAGTTTATGTAATACTTTTGTAAACCCCCTTGAACTAAAACTGAAGATCTGCACTTTACTCACATCTTTATTTTAAATTTACTGCGATGGTGTACAGAGACAAATTGTCCAAGAAGATTTTCAGCCCTAGCAACACAATCTTCACTCACCACAATACAAGTTTTAAGGGTCACTGCACTGACACAGTGGAAGAGATTCAGTATGCAATGTGGATGCACAATTCCAAGGGGTCAGGACTTCCAGAGAGTGATCAAAAACCAGCACAAGATCTGTCCAAGCAGACCACCATGAAGAGGAAATCTAAATTATGGTGTTTAAATTTTAAAGGGAGGAGTCAGTGGACTTTATAACACCCTGTGTCGAGCCACATACCTTCTTCTAACGGACTGGAGGCTCCGAGCCATTGTCTGACTACTCTGGTCCCTTCATCTGTCATTATTTTGGGATACCTGTCCAGGAAAATGATATCACCAGTTAAAAAGTGTGTTGCTCAACTCCAGATTCACTGAGCAGTGAGAACAATGAGAACATGGAGGCTAGACTGAGTTTGAGTGAGGAATCCAACCTGAATTGCAGCAGCTTGAGCAGGAGGTCATTGCCTCTGTTAGACATGATGTCCTCTGGACCCCTGAAACACAAAATACAGCTTAAGTTAATGTGGTGTTATTATATTAAAAAAATTCCAACTAAAACTGACTGACAAGGTCATTATAGTCAACTAAATGAACACTTGAACTAGGTGAGAAAACTGAATAAAAACAAGACTTTAGAAGAAAAAAAAAACGAATGGCTCAGTCACACTAGAGTAAAAACAGGTTTGCAAATAACTGCTGTCTAATTCATAAATGATCAGATTGTCATCATGCTGCAGTCAATCTGAGTCAGTCTGCACCAACAAAAGCAAGTTATTTTGCAGATAAATCGCCATCCTGCAGCAACTATGTCACTGAAAGAATTTGTGGAAGAATTTCGGTTTCAAATCTATGAGGTTCTGACTGGACTCTGAATATAAGTACTTAAAATGGATTTATGTCTAATTTGAATTTCTGCATATTTAGATGGCAAGATCACTGCATACAGTCACAGTAATTTTGAACGTGCCGTTGTCTCCAATCACTGTTTCCTCTAGTGTGACTGTAGTATAACTAAAAATACTGGATTACGTGGAAAAGCTAACTAAAATTGTCTTTAGTTTTAAACTTTATATCAAATTTGTCCAGAGAAGTATGAGTCAACATGTTTAATCAAACTGTGATGTCTGTCACTTTTTAAAATCTTGAATCTAGGCCATGTTTCAAATCAAAAAACATTTTTGAACAATAAAAACTAACTGAAAACAGGTAAATCCACTCAGAGTCATAACCTTGACTGAAAACTTTTCCGTTTTTAATGGAAATAGTTTGTATTAAAAACACAACTGCTTATGAAAAATCCGACCACTGTGCTCTGATGGTTATCCTCAATGGTTAATCAATTTTCAATGCTGCAGGTACCACACGTTTAGTGGTGACAAGGCAAACTGAACTGTGCAAGGGCTTCAAATCAAATCACATCACTGTGCTGAATATTTTCTGCAGTTTAGTCAAAAGTCCAAAGCTCACCTTGGCTCTCATGCTTACATGTTTTGAGTGCTCATACACACTACCATGATGTCATTACTTTGCATATTAAATATGCAATGTAATTGGTAGGTAACTGGTAGCGCGTACGAGTGCTCAAAACATGTAAGCAGTGTCTCCCTTGTTGCTAAGAACATCTAATGAACCCAGAAATGACCCACAATACAACGCTAATTCATATGTTATTCGCCTGCAATTTCCGACTCCTTTTACCAGATTGGGTCACATGTGTTATTAAATATTCTACATCTTCTATAAAAATCCCTATATGTATTAGTACAAAAAAGGTTAAAATCTTTGACATTGCTTATAATCTAATCCATCCTCAACCAACTTTCTTCTGAATAACTGCTCCTCACAAGCACAAGGCTTGAATAGCAGGGTTGGGTGGGGATCTTGTGCTCACAGCCAGAGCTGTGTGCCTGAGATAGCCACATTAAGGATATCCACTGTCACCGTTAACATACAGATCTAAGAGTAGAAAACCCTGAAACTGAGTGTTTAGAGCAGTTTGAGCGTTTTCTTTGTTTCTCCCCCCCCTCTAAAATCCAGTTACCTTATTGGCATGACAGTGTCTAAAAACTGCAAAAGCATCAGAATACAATTTAGTAAAGTATCACAATAATAGGAAAAAAAATAAAGATTAATAGAGTCATGTGAAAAAGATTTCACAGGAGTCTTTGCAGTCTTGTGAAAAACTACGTACACCCTATGATTCAAGAGCTTGTAGAACCTCTTTTAGCAACATTAACTTGAAGCAGTTGTTTTCTGTATGACTTTATCAGTCTCTCACATCGCTGAGGAGGCCCACTTTACAGTGTTGCTTCAGTTCATTGAGGTTTGTGGGCATTCATTTATGCACAGCTCTCTTCAGCATTGTGTTAATACACACCTGAATGCTCCAGATGTGCAAATTGCCAAACCTTCTACTTTTATAGACGTGGATACTTACCCACTTCATTCCTATGGAAACAGTAAGGCTGTAATTAGTTTTTCACAAGATTGTGTATTAATTTCAACTGAACTTTATTATATATTGTAGGCGCGTATGTGGGTGTCTGTGTGTCCAGGTCATCCATTTTCCCTCAGGTTGTGGGCAAGTCGATATATTTTGGGCAACCAGATACAGTGGTGTGAAAAAGTGTTTGCCCCCTTCCTCATTTCCTGTTTTTTTGCATGTTTGTCACACTTGCGTGTTTCGGAACATCAAACCAATTTAAACAATAGTCAAGGACAACACAAGTAAACACAAAATGCAAGTTGTAAATGAAGGT
>JASGAU010405399.1:0-28759 GCA_030220045.1 Australoheros facetus
GTGTGTGTGTGTGTGTGTGTGTGTGTGTGTGTGTGTGTGTAAAATCAGGTAAACTCTGCTGTTTTAAATTCAGCCTTAATGTTTTACAGAGATATTCTATCAGGTATTACAGTCTGGGTTTAAAGGTCCGACAGAAACAAGAAAAGGAACAAGAAAGCTGCTCTGGCATGTGGATGGAAAACAGACTGACTGAAAGGGAACCAGACTGAATGAAACTGAATTATTCTGCCACTTATTAAGTGTTTTATGTAAATTTGGTTTGAGCTCTAAAGACGTGCACCACTCAAACATGGCACTCAGCGCAGAAGATTTGGGGAGAGCTTTATGGTATCACTGAGTACTGTTACGTAAGTTTGTGGTTCAATAAACAACCAGTCAGAGGGAAAAAGGCAGGAGAAATATTTCAGAAGATTAATGATTTCATATTACATGCTTAGATTTTATTAATTTGCTCCAAATCACATTCCAAAAAAGTTGGGATGCTGTGTGCAACGTAAATAAAAGCAAAATGCAATGAGTTGCAAATCTCTTAAAGTTCATAAATCTCATTTAATAAATAAGGTAATTTTGAATTTGATGGCAGCAACACATCTCAAAAAAGTTGGCACAGGGTTATGTTTTCCACTATGTAGCATCCCCTCTTCTTTTAGCAACAGTCTGTAAACAGTCTGTAAACCAGTTGCTGAATTTTGGGGGGAGGAATTTTGTCTGATACAGGATTCCAGCTCCTCAACAATCCTGGGGATTCCTCTGTTTTTTTTTGTTTTTGGTGCAGCAATGGTAGGGACGGCTCCCTGCCACTCCCTGCAGCTAACCCTAGGACCCTTGCTTTCCATACACCTGGTCCTTCCTTCTTAGCCAAAGCAAGAGGCTTACTTGCTCTATTTCCTCAGCTAATCTTTCAGGGTCTTTTTTGAATTTGGAGCCAGTGACACCCATACTCTTCAGAAAGCACTGGGTGGATACTCCTCCAAATCCCCTGCGGCCAACTTCCACCAGGTAGCAGAAAGCTGGCCACCCTTGTTCTCTGCACGCAGCTATAAGGTTGAGGTACTGATTGTACAGATGTTTCTTCCTCTCAAAGGCTGCCTCCATCCTTTTCCCTTTCCATGGAACAGTGAGCTCTGCCGTGTTTACTCCCCAGGCCATGGCAGACTAGAGAATGATGTCCAATTGCAGGTTGGTTATGGCGACCTCAGTTGGGAACCTGAGCTGCTGATCAAGGTCCGCTCTGAGGTTCCACTTGCAGCTGCCTGTCAGGGCTGATTTCTCTGGCTGTGATGTTATGGATCAGCCGCCTCAGTGTTATGAGCCCTCCCTGGTTATTTCTAGCCTGCATACCTCCAGAATCTCAGCCAGCTTCTGCAAGACTCAGTCATTGCGCCACCTGTATCAACTCTAGCCAGTGCTGTTTTACAGCCTGACAAGATCTGCTGCAGACTTGGATTTGTGGCATTGCAAAATTGGTAGCCCTCCTCTGAGCCATACCACAGGCAGAGGTTGCTGGGACTTGGCAGAATGTCATAGGTTGACCATATGAGGAAGCTCAGCCTAGCTTGGGGAATGTTCCACATTGCTGCTGATTATGCCTACCCAGGTCATCCAGCCTCTTGCTGTCATTGGCTGAGGGCTTTAATCGTATATTGTTCCTCCTGGATCATTATCACCTCAGAGATTACTAGTTCCTTCCTCTCCTTTCTTGCGGCTTTGGACCATGTCTTTGGAGCAGGCCCCCACTCCAGGCCGGTTCTCCTGGACTGAGTCCTGCCAACAATCTCTTGATTTTTCAGCCTGCTGATGGCCTCATCGACTGCTAGCTCCCCCTCCACTTGCAACCTGTTCGAACTGGTGCCTTGCTGTTCTGCACCAAAGGATTTGACAAGTCTCTTAGCTCAAGGACGAGCCTTGCCTTCTCCTATCTGTAGCCGGAGAGGATTGACTTCAGTGCCAAATGCAGTACATTCCTCCCAAACAGACCAACACTTGAGAGACTCTGGGGTAGGCCCAGGCATTTCCTGATGTAGTTGTTGACATTTGAGTCCATCTCCACCACAGTGGAAGTGGCAATCTCGCACATCTTGAGAGGCCACACAAGCCTCCTGTACAAGATGAACTGCTAGCACCAGATCTTAAAATTTCCTGGTAGATGGCTCTTGTTGATCCTAGCCAGACCTTCAGTAAGTTGGGCCATTACTGTATTGTCCATGTGGTGGTCTGATGGGTTGACCGTTTACAGGATGTGGACAGGTTGTTCCGCCAGTAATGTGATCTTCTCACTAGTCATTATGATGGAGATGTTGCCATTTATGACACCTTTCCATATAGAGAGACTACAAGCCTTGGAAGGATTTATCCTCATCCTGACCTAACTGGAGAGTTCTTTAAGCCTTTTCAGGAGCTGGATGGTACTGACTACTGTTTGGAGAAAGGCTGTCATGTTGTCCATGTAGCTTCGCAGGGCTGGCAGTTGCTGGCCTGACTGTGATCTCACCCCTCAGACCATCTGTTTCCTGCCAATGAGAATGACTTCAAAGACTGTTGTAAAGAGGATGGGAGAGACTGAGCAACCCATTGTGAGTCCTTTCTCCAGGTGGTGCCAGCCTGTCGTTGCATCCCGTATTGTGTAGCAAACCATGAAGTTCCTAAAGTAGTTAGAAATGAGGTTCTGAATATTCCGCGGCACATGGAAGAATTCCAGGGCAAAGGTGATTAGCTTGTGGGGAATGGTGCCATAGGCATTTACCACATCCAAGCAGACTACATGGAGGTCTTGTTTTTCATGCTTGGCTGTCTGGATCTGCTCCCATATCGTGGTGAAGTGTTCTACACCACCGGGGAACCCTGGGACGCCTGCCTTATAGCAACTGGTGTCAGTGTAACAGTTGTAGACATTTGGCCACCACAGAGAACATTTTCCCTTCCACTTTCAGAAGGGCAGTGCCTCTGAACTGGTCAATGTTGCAGGAATTTTGTTTTTTTGGGGGGGTTTTGTGATGAAGGTTGTCACTGTTCAACTTCATTCTGGGGCGATGTTTTGGGACTTCACTTGGACCCAGTGCAGAGGCTGACCTTTCTTTGTCTACCACTAGCTTGACTTCAGCCCATTTAGGTGGTGTTGAGCTCAACAGCTGGCTCAGCAGGACGAGGCACATGCCCTGGCATACCAAGCGGGATGTTCTTTTCATGGTCGCCTAGCTGATTCTTGATGTGTTCCTCAAGCTCCTGCTCGGTGGCTTCCAGCTTCCTGCTCTTCTTCTCTTCCAGTAGGCTTCGGGCATATTTGAAAGGATCCCAAGAACATCAGCACAAACTACCATAAACTGATCATAGGTTTAGATGAGTCATATATCAAGTTTATTTGCAACCAAAAGAGTCATCCCCTGAGAGTTCTTAAAAAGATGCACTTCTGTATAGGCTTCATTTTTTTTAGAATCACAAGCTACTGTATGTCAGTCTTATATTCAAACTATACCCCACACGACTCAGGTGTGTGTGTGTGTGTGTGTGTGTGTGTGTGTGTGCGTGTGTACGCGCGCATCCAAATGTCATCTATATGTGGCCTTGGCAACACATGAAAAATTAATATGAATAACAATATTAATATGCCTTGATGGCAAAATTAACTAAATATCACACTGAATGCCAAGCTGTCAACTGTGACTCTGACCACTGTGAGTCCCTGACATCACTGTGACATCAGTGTCACTTACTGAGTTGGTTCTTTAATGCAGAGTTCAGCTGAATTAATTCACTTTCATCTTGGTTTCATACCTGCCTGCTGAAAGGACACTTTGAAACAGAGGTCAACACAATAACATGTTGAGATGAGAGGTGTGCATGTCAGCCCTAGAGCCTCTGCAGTGTACAGCTACCCATACTCACCTTTCTCTGCTGAGGTTCACAAAGATATTGGGAGTTTCTGATGCAGCACAATTCCAGCTTAAAGAAGACATATTATGCTCATTTACATCACCATAATTTTGTTTTTTGGACTCTGCTAAAGTAGCATTGCATGATTCACAGATCCAAATAATCCTTGTTTATCTTAAACTGGGTTTTAGTGCAACCACTATATATACGACAAAAAATAGGCAAAGTACATATTGGGTAATAACAGTTTTCTTTTTAATATAAAGGAAAAATTTCTAATTATGACAACTACAGTAACCAATTTCATTACTGCTGCAGCTCTGTGAGGCACTTTGAGTTTAATGCTGATTTGCCTGTGCACTGCTGACTGATACTAGAAATCTCCCTAGTTTTGCACATAGATAAAAGCAACAGCTTAGGAAAAATGAAAGGTTTGCTCCGGTCACTACATGAAAGGTTAAGGTATAACCAGATGATCACAATTAATCCAAATTTTCATGACAGAACACCCATTTAAATAACATGTCACAGGACAACACCATCTTTAGTTCAGTCTTTTCCTTATAAAATTCAAAATGTGTTCACCGTAGTGTAAGACTTATTTACAAGCAATGAAAATAACTTCAGCACTGAAAGGCTCAAACTTCACACCTGGAAAGACATCTGTTTTATTTTTATTTTATCTTGGAATTTATTACATCAGTGACATCCTCAGTAAATTACTAACGGCAGTGATAAAGCACGTGTAGCTTCTCCCTGTGTGCCTGTTCCTCAGTTAAAACTTGTTAAACATACGCAGGTGGACATGTAACACTTTAACTTTCTGTCAGCGTGCAAATATAATTTAACAGAAGTCTGATCCCAAGAACTGTCTGTTTTAACATTAAACAGAACAAAAGTTAAACTTTTCTCCTTTTGTTTCCCATAAAGCCTTTGGAAGTTCTCAGAAGAAACTGAGGTTTTTGATATCAAAGTATTTGTAATCATTACTTTAAACCTGTAATTCAGAAATGATGATGTAAATATCTAAAGGATGACACTTTCTTTTCTGAAGCCCTTCCTCTGAACACTTCTTCTGAAGTTTGCTTTTTGTCTTTACTATCAGAAGAACAATTCTCATTCTGTCTCTGCAGTTATTTTTAACCTAACTATTTGTTGTTTCAGCCTAATGCGTCAGCCGTTACTCCCATTTTCAGCTCTAGAAAACCAGTCACTGGTTGGTGTAATAGTCAATGCTACCAATGCATCTCAGACACCAGATTTAAAGTCCTGTTTATCGTAAAATACAAAGAGATTTATTTTTATCCTGATCAGTATAGCTGTATATCTGCTGACATTTATGACATTCATATAAGTCCAGCTTTATAAGGTACACCAGTAAAAGAGCATCCACACTCATCACGAAACCACATTTCTATCAATTTTAACATCCACAATAAGTCTTATAGTTCTGTTTTGTTTTTTTTTCGTTTGTTTATTTGTTGCATGTGCTGCTCTTTGGACTGTGGGAGGAAAACCCACGCAGACACAGGGAGAACATGCAAATTCCACACAGAAAGACCCCAGTTGCTGAGATTTGCTACACCATATGATTTTTTCAGCTCATAGGAATCAGTTATGTAACCACAAACACATATCTAGCATAAGTTCATGTCAACATTTTACAGTCTGTAGAGAAAATTAAAAAGGCCTAGAAGACTCATAGTGTGTTGTTATTCTTGTTGATGGTGGTGGCGGTGATGATTAAAACAGACTAACTCAACAGCACAGCTCCTCCAATGTTTTCTGTTTTCCCTCATTTCCATTTGTTCCGTTTTTAGAAGAACCACTTTTTCTTAACCACATGTTTATAATTAATTGATCTTTCTGCTTTATGTAACCTTTATAGCTCAGTGTGAGATGAGCCTACCTCTGCGGCATGCCCCACCATACTGAGCTATATTAGATTTGGAAGTTTGTTTGTAAAACTTTTAAGAATTGAATGAGACTGAATGCAACAGACTCAGAAACAGACTCAGAAACAGGGAACCATCAGGGGGGATTTATTTTGATATTCCATCCAACAGCTTGGATATTGCAGTGATGACAAGGTTAGGAGTTAGCTGCTCAGAGTTGCAGCTGGCAGTGGTTGGACTCAGCTGGATTGAATTCAGCTGATGGATATGAAAAAGAGAGATGGACAGGCAGGGTTGGTAGCTGGTGATGTGAAGCTTGGCCATGCTAGTACTAGACAAAGGATTTGATGCACAGGAACTAACAAAGGCTCTTAGGAGGTCAAAACACAAAGGGATAATGTTATTGAGCTAGAACTTGGCCGTTGTGTTGGTACTTCACTGAGAAACTGAACAATGGAGTCAAGAGCAGGAGCTTGATTGGTGGATTAGTCTCATGTACTCAAGTGATTTGGCAGCAGGTGTAAACTGCAAAACACACACATGCACACACACACAAAATGCTCTTCTCATTTCTTAGTTTGTAATGTCTGCCTCTCCTCATCTTATTCTTTGCCACCTGAGATGCAAGCAGTGGAGGTGAGAAAGAGACCTGAGGTGGTGGTGGAGGTGAGAAAAGAGTAAGGTAGCCAGCATATAACAAAATGAGATGTCTGCTTCAGAGCTATCACGCACAGCAATGTCAGTTCATTAAAACACATGCACAGCTGCAGAATCTGTGCATTTTCTTGTTTCCTTATATCTGTGTGGCTAATGGTAAGAATAAAATGAAGTCACAGGGGTTTCATTGGACATGTATGAGGATGGCGGGATTTAGAATTTTTTTATTTTAATTTATTTTTCGGCAAGGATTTGGAAAATCCCTTCCTAAACATCACACATGGACAGACATCTGTGCCTAAACACCTGTAGCTTTATTTATGCTCTTGGGTGATAGATTTAAGTTTGTCAGCCAGCATGCCAAGCTGACAAATAGATTGTAATACAATCTCTGTGTGCAAAGAAATGATTGACATAATCTTAAAAAAAAAAAAAAAAGCAGCCAAAGGTTTCTTGGCAACACCAAGTAAAGAGCTGCTGTTTTTAATGGTGATACTTTGATTAATTGTTTTGGAATAAAGGTTTTGAATGGATTTATTCACTACAACAAATGTCATCAGTAACAGCCCATGATAACAGCTTGGACTGAGAATTTACAGCCTCTAACTGCATCCTATCACCAGAGTGCTGTCCTCACTGATATAGTGCCAGTGGGCCTTGTGCTGGTATTGTCATGCATGGGGCTGGGACCCTCGGGCTTATCAGACACTCTGACTGCTCTGTTTTTGTGTTTGCGCTACCCTGCTTATCTGTGTAAGACATTGTTATCATTAGTTGATTTAACCTACGTACCTGAAGCCTGTCGAACTCACCCAAGAAACAGTGCCATGACAAACGCATTCACATCATGACGCATTAATTATTTCAAACATAAAATTTTAAAAAGTTTATATTTAACCCATTTTTGTTTAAGTTCAAATTATTGCCCTTTGCACTAAAGTGCAACACCTGCACAAATACATTGGAAAACTGAGCTGAAAAGAATGTAATGCGTGTCTCAATTTGTGCACTTTCTAAACTGCAACCCAAAAATCAAACAAAACCGTGACGTCGTTGCATATCTGCACTGATGTCATCGTTTCTTTCAAATTACAGATTATAGACTTTTAGGCCCTGTGGATGATTGATACTCTATAATTCACAAATATCTAATTAAACTTCTGTCTCTTGTGTTTTTCAGTGGGTGCTGTTGTCATTAATCAGTTGCCCCACCCCCACCCCCCACCCCTTTTAGCAGCTGAAAGCGTACAATCACAGCTATCACTTTAAGCTGTAAAATTATGGTGATGGCATGACTACAGGCTGGAGAAATTCATTGCCTTTTTTTTTGTTGTTATCGGATGAGTTCAGTGTCTATCAAAGCTGATTCTGGGATCTTTTGTAGAGTCACAAAATATAACAGTAGACAGCTGTAGGTTCACAGTTGAAGGTAAATGTAGCCTTTAACATACCTCTAACAAATGTCCAGAGTCTCATTTTATTCTGCCACTGTACGTACGTGTCAGTGGTTGCAAGAAAATAACATTTTTGTCTGACAGTTATTACAATACATTTACTCTACAAATGAAACAAACATTGCATGAGTGTGATGAAAATAAAAGTGTTTTACAATAATAATAATAATAATCTTTGCAGCTAAATGCATGTGCAGATTTATTCTTTATTGCAATTACAAATCATGGCTGAAACAGCTGAACAAAAGAGTGGCTTTTAAGAGAATTTTTATTTAAATGGGTCTGAGTGGAAATACAAGACTTTATATTTTGGAATACAAAAATACCACTAATAACTCAACAAACCTCAACACAAACCTCTTTTATCCACTTTACAACAGCTAAAGAGCAGTTTCTGCTTCCCTGATGACAGCTGCAGTGGTTCTACTTCACCAGCCTGTAACCTGGATACTGTGAATATGCGGGTCTGAAAAATGTAAACGTGAGCTTATATGCGACACAGATAAATGGCTGTGGACAAAGGTTTGTGGGGGCTGTGGCGAGACATGTGGGATTTGAGCCTACTGGGCAAGCTGTGGTGTTGGCTGCCACGTAGACATTTTAATGTTTGTCATCAGGGGCAGGGAGTTTCTCAAGCGTGGGCTCCACACCCCAGATCTCACGAGCATACTGGGCAATGGTGCGATCACTAGAGAACTTGCCACATCCAGCAATGTTGTAGATCACCTTCTTGGTCCATTCCTTGGGATTCTGATGGAAGTATAAATATTGTTGATAAGCAGGCAGTAACATAAGCCAGCAATAGCTAAACTTTTATGTTGACAATAAAGTTTTTTTGTTTTGTTTTTTTGTATTTAATGCATACCTTGTAAAGAGCATTGACTTTCTCCTGACATTTAATGTAGTCTTCATAGTCAGCAAAGACCTTAAACCTATGCAGAAAATAATGCCGTTAGCTAAATTAAAAAAATACATGCACAACAGGTGAATAACACAATATAACTGCACATGGTGTGAATGAATGCACATGTAGATGTACTGAATATCGCTTTGCATGCGCCAGCATCAGCATGCAAGTTCATACGCATTATTTGTATGTGTGTATGCACGCCTGTGCCTCAGGCGTCTAATGTTAGATGTGTCTCTACCTGTCATGATGCATCAGCATGTTGACAATTTCTTTAAACAGGTCAGGCTGCTTTGGGCTGAAGAAGCCTCCAGCAATCTGGTCAATAGCCTGTTTCAGCTCAGGCAGACGGTTGTAGTAATCTTCAGCGTGGTATCTATGCAGGAAAGAAAATAAATAATAAACACATTCAGAAAAACAGAAGGACCAGCTTGTTGCTGTAGTAACTGGCTCATTCACAAGGGAATAGTAGTTAGTGCCTATACAAAATATGAGCAGGTTCCCCAAGGCCACACCTTTTAATGTGGAAAACATAAGATTGTTTGGACACATTTCAGTCTCTGGTAGACTGCACGAAGGATTGTCAGAGCGTGCGTACACATTGTTTTAACACCAAAAAATCTTGACAGTTGGTCTACCTTGGAGATATTTGTCCAACAGATTTGGCAATATATTACACACAGTAGTTACACAAATTAAAAAGACACGGATGAACACGGATCCTGCCTCTGCTTTCTTGTGTTTCCCCCAATGGGATTATGTCAAGATCAAATTATTTTTGAGCCTGTAGGAAAATATTTTTGGCTCTCTCAATTTACTGTGATGTGAAAGATGAGTGGTGAAAAGATCCAACTGGCTACACACACAAAAAAAAGGCTTGATTTAGAGACAAATACAAGGCAAGGAATGGTAAGTGTTCTCTCTTTACCCTGTCTTGTCAAGTGCATCAACATCCTCCACCCTCATGCCAAAGATGAAGAGGTTTTCTTCACCGGCCTCCTCTGCCATCTCAACGTTGGCCCCGTCCATGGTGCCAATGGTCAGAGCGCCGTTCAACATGAACTTCATGTTGCCGGTACCAGAGGCCTCGGTTCCTGCTGTGGAGATCTGCTGTGATAGGTCAGCAGCAGGGATGGCTGAAAAAATGACAGAAGTGGGGGGTTGAGAACTATTAGAAGAAATATGAATAAAGATTTTTCATTATTCTGCAGTGATTTGGCAATTACCTTTCTCTGCCAGTGTGACTCTGTAGTTCTCCAAAAAGATTACTTTCAGACGGTCTCCGACCACAGGATCATTGTTGACCACCTCGCCGATAGCCGTGATCAGACGGATAATCATCTTGGCAGTGTGGTATCCAGGAGCAGCCTTCAAAACAAGGCACAGTTAGAGATAAAACATTAAATGGATTTAATCCTACATAACTAGTGGTGCTGAACTGTTACATAAATTTGAACCCATTCAATTGAAATACAAACTTTTCCTCCAATCATGACAGTTCTTGGAGTCCACTGCTTGTTGGGCTCCTTCCTGATGCCTGGCAGAGATATAAAGAGACAAAACTGAGGTGCGCAGTAAAATCCTTTTCAGGCTGTGACGCACAGTCTGTGAAGCACTGGAGTAACAGATTATTTGGTTTTGAGAAAATGGCAGATCAAATGAAAATGGCAGAGGCTTTTAAATGCATACTTACGGTTGTAATAAGTGATGATGTGCAGGCAGTTGAGCAGCTGTCTCTTGTATTCGTGGATTCTCTTGACTTGAATATCAAACATGGAGTTGGGGTTTATCTTCACCTTGTAGTGCTCCTCTAGGTGTACAGCAAACTTCATTTTGTTTTCCTACATGATCAAAACATTTATTTAAGTACAAAAAAAAGAAAGCAAGTTATACTACAAATTGTGGTTATTTGTATGCTGTGAAAATGCATATTCACTGCTTTAGGTAACCCACGCTACAAGATACATGAAAGAAAAAAAACCCACTGACTGTCATGTATGCCATTTTGGCCGTATGCTTTTACTGCTACAAGCCTTGATGTTTGAGGGCTGTATTCATTTAAGGGTCTTTACCTCACAACATAAAATGCCGTGAGGTGACTGTTTGTTGTGATTTGGTGCTATTTAAATAAAATTGAATTGAACTGAATTGAATTTTATTTGTCAGTTAGAATGATGACCTCTAATTTCCTCCTTCTAAATTCAGATAAAACTGAAGTTCTTGTACTCGGCCCCACAAAACTTAGAAACAAGGCGTCTAACCAGATATTTACTCTGGATGGCATTACTTTGGCCTCCAGTAATACTGTAAGAAACCTTGGAGTCATTTTTGACCAGGATATGTCCTTCAATGCACATATTAAGCAAATATATTGAACTTCTTTTTTGCATTTGCACAATGTTTCTAAAATTAGAAACATCCTGTCTCAGAATGATGCTGAAAAGCTGATTCATGCCTTTTTTACTTCTAGGCTGGACTATTATAATTCATTATTATCAGGCTGTTCTAAAAGCTCCCTGAAAAGCCTTCAGCTGATCCAAAATGCTGCAGCTAGAGTACTGACAGAGACTAGAAAGAGAGAGCAGATTTCTCCCATATTGGCTTCTCTTCATTGGCTCCCTGCTCCCAGAATTGAATTTTAAATTCTTCTCCTCACAAACTAGGTAATAATCAGGCCCAATCTTATCTTAAAGATCTCATAGTACCATATCACCCCAATAGAGCACTTCGCTCTCAGACTGCTGGCTTACTTGTGGTTCCTAGGATACTTAAGAGTAGAATGGGAGGCAGAGCCTTCAGCTTTCAGGCCCCTCTCCTGTGGAACCAGCTCCCAGCTATGATTCAGGAGACAGACACCCTCTCTATTTTTAAGATTAAGCTTAAAATTTTCCTTTTTGATAAAGCTTATAGTTAGGGCTGGATCAGATGATGCTGAACCATCCCTTAGTTATGCTGCAATAGGCCTAGGCTGCTGGGGGGTTCCCATGATGCACGTATTTCTTTTCATTCACCTCCTTTTTAGTCTGATTATAGACCACTCTGTATTTCATCATTAGTTATTATTAATCTCTGGCTCTCTTCCACAGCATGTCTTTTTTCCTGTCTCCCTTGCCTCAACCCCAACTGGTCGTGGCAGATGACTGCCCCTCCCTGAGCCTGGTTCTGCCAGAGGTTTCTTCCGGTTAAGAGGGAGGTTTTCCTTCCCACTGCTGCCAAGTGCTTGCTCATACAGGGTCATTTAGACAGATGGGTTTTCTCTGTAATTATTGTAGGGTCTTTACCTTACAATATAAAGCTCTTTGAGGTGACTATTGTGATTTGGGGCTACATAAAAAAAAAACTGAAATGAATTGAAGTGAATTACAGAGACAGAAAAGAGTTACATGATTGTCACGTGTCAGAGTAGAGAGGTGGATCTTTGGAATGTCTTTATTAGTTATTTAGTCAGTGTTTGTTTTTTTCCTAGAATTCATTCCTCTTTGTGAAACTATTTGCTGTAAAATATTGTCTTTGTTATGCAACCAAATGAACTGAAGGCACGGTCCAGTGGTCCAGTGTTGTGAGCTCAAACACAAGGGGAACGTCGCTTGTTGAATCTCGGGTGTGTCAGAAGCCATGGAGCACTGTGCCTAAGGCCTTGAGGTAAGCCTACTGACTCATGCCGAACTGACAGCCAGGCCTCTCTCTGTCCTGGTGCTATTACTGTTTATGCACAGTACCACACTCTGAAAGCCCCAAGGACAACAGCCATCTAGGGTTGGAGTGTATTCATAAAATGGCATTTTTCCCAGACTGAAGTGGTAAACCACAGTATTTGTTGAATGTAGATGCTGCAGTTAACATTGTTAATGCAAGCTTTGACACTGATCTCAGACGAACAAATAGTTCAGCGGGTTGGCTGTCTAAAAATAAGATGTTTCATCATCATATTTTATGGAAATGTTTGTGCATGCAATCTGAAATGGGCACAGATTGCTTAATGGGAAATATATTTGCCACTTCTTTGCAGGATTTCAGTTTCCAGCCATCATCCGACATAATTATATATATTCACAAGTACTCTTGTACCTTTTTGAGCATAATAATGGATCTATATTAGACAAAATAACACATTACTTGCCTGTTTCACTTTGGCAATATCACGAATGAAGGCCTCATCATTCACAAACTTGTGGAGATCCCTAAGCTGGTCAAGGTCACGGATGAAGTCCTCCCCGATTTTCTGATGAGCAAAAAATAAGTGAATGAATAAATGAGCAAATAAAATGAATTCACTGTCCCCTTTAAAGTATATTCTAAATTTAAGCTTTGTGTTATTGGTGTGTTTGAAACACAGCTTACCTCTGCAATGATCTCAGCCAGCCCAGGGTTGCACATAACCAGCCAGCGGCGAGGAGTAATACCGTTGGTCTTGTTTTGGAACTTATGTGGCTCCATTTCATAGAAGTCCTTGAAGCTGCAGGGAAGCATAACATATATCAGAACACAGAGATGATGTGCAGCCCTTGAAATGACAGAGGATTGGGATTTATGAAACAGACAGCAATACAGATACTGCACATACTTGTGCATCTGTGTGTGACATTAATTATGATTTACTGCTACAAAGGACTTCTGGAAGATTAGTTTTTATTTTAGGGACGTACACTGTAGCTTTGAGGATGTCCGAGTGTATCTGAGCCACGCCGTTGACAGCATGGGAACCCACAATGCACAGATGGGCCATGTTAATCCTCTTCTGTCCGCCCTCTTCAATGAGGGACATACGGCGAAGACGATCAACATCACCGGGATACTTAGCAGCAACTCTCTGCAAAATTAAAAGGTGCATGAGAAGCAAAAATAAAATAAGTCATAGGTCATTTTTCTTTATTTCACTTGCTGAATTTGATTTTAATTGTCACACTTGTCACAGCAGGGTCAATACAGCTATTCTAAAATTATATCAAACTACCAGTAGAACAATTTCAGTCAGGATTTAAGTAGATGAAAGTCTGTGTGTTATCTGGTTGAGCAATAGCTCATGAAAATCTGCCGACCACTTTATGTCAGAAATAAGTCTCCCTCTGTTCACAAAGAATGAGGGAGTCCATTCTGACAGATGCTGCAATTAAAAGCCAATCAGGATCATTTTCTCCTTTGACTTTTACATTACAGCATTTTCAATCTTTGAAGTCTTTCCATGTATTTTAATAAGATTTTCCTTTGTCTCGTTCCGCAGTAGCAAGCTAAAATTCATGATGAAACAAAATTATAAAATAATAATTGTTTCATTTTTTTCTGCTTCTTTACCTTTCAGGTTTTTAATTTCATGCTATATTTATGCCATAAATTTATTATATGTCTTCATTAACTTGTGCCTTATCTTATCTAACAGGCAGATTCAGATCCAAAGATATATTCAATGCCAATCCATGAACTATATTTGTATGTAACCACAGAGGACACTGGCAGTGTGTCCTTCCTGTGTTATTTTAGTCATTCAGAGCCATGAGGGTTCATGCATCCAGCACACTACATATTATGACATGTTGCAATTTGCAGAACTAACCTCCAGGTGGCGGCGGTTGATTTCATAGACTATTTCCAGATGACGGGGCAGCAGATGAGCAAACAGTTCGACTGGCCAGCGCTCCAGAGCTTCAGGGAGAACCGTGTGATTGGTGTAGGCGCAGGTTTTCACACAGATAGCCCAGGCCTAACCAACAGCAGGAGAAGACATACAGTTCTGTGCTGTTTTCTATCATTATCATGTTCCTGCAGCCCTCCATCATTATTAAAGTGACAAAAGTCTCAGACTTTGAAGTGACAAAAGACAACCTTTAAACCCCAGCTCCTTTTTAAAGATCCAAGTTTTGTGATCTAATCAATCAAAGGTTGCTTCTGAACTCTCTCAGAGATCTCCAAACTGACTGAAAGGCCTTCTGAGCTTCACTTTTGTTTGATGCCCTTCCAGCAACTGAACTCTGTTTCTTTTGCTTGGAAGAGTGTTCACAGTTACTGTAGCTATACTAGTGTCCAGCATTTCAGCTGCCTGGGGAAAGCTACTGGGAAAAACAGAATTGCTATCCTGTTTTGTGCATTCAAACCTTCATCTTGGAAGATTTCTATCCTGGTAGCATCCAGAAAGTTAGGCCTACAGTGGACACATTTTGATACAATTGTGCCATTATTCTAGAACTATTATACTGTGCAATAAAATGACTCAATTGTGATAAATTATAGCTCTGAATCAACATAAAGCAAACATAAACCTTAAGACCTGCTTGGGCCTGTGTTGCTCTTCCTCACCGTTTCCCAGTTTAGCTTCTCTTCATCAACAAGAACCCTCATCAGCTCAGGAATAGCCATGGCTGGGTGAGTGTCATTCAGCTGGATGGCAACCTGAATATGCAAAAACATTAAAGAAAGTCAAAACAGAATTCGAATAGGCCACAGAGTGCTTTGTAGATATTATTCTTTTTAACTATTCTCCTAAGGTACAATAAAACCCACCTACAACCTGTTCAAAAAACTGACAGAGGCAATTTAATGAAGACCCTGGGAGAACATCATAAGGAAATCTTTTCATTTTTGACAGAAACTATTTTGTTGAGTTTTTCACTTCACCTTGTCAGGCAGTTTGCTGAAGTCTGTGCGAGCAATCTCCCTGGAGCCAAACTTAGAGACCTTGAAACGGCGGATGATGTCTTGCAGGGTGGCAGACACCACAAAGTATTCCTGCTTCAGACGGAGCTCCTTTCCTTCAAAGAACTGTGGGTAAAGACACATATTTGTCTTTTTCTGTTCTGCAGTCAAAGATGATTTTTTTTTTTTAATTATTATTCATTAAACATAGCCTTTTGTATATCAGTCGGCGAATTATTTCATAGACCTCTAAAATATTTTAATTTAACAATCACATATTAGCCATGTGTGAAAAGATTTAGTGCAGCTTTAATAGATCTGTTTCTGATATCTTAAGCAGAAATATTATGCTAATAGCCAAGTGTACTGCATGTGTATAAATGTGCATTTCCAATTACATTAAGGAAGCTGTCCACTGTGCAGTTAATCAGCATTTAAATCAGATCTTCCTTGAATATGGAAAAGCCTTTCTTTTTTCAGCTTTTCTGTTTAATTTCACACTTTTTATGCCTCCAACAAAGAAGCAGAGACAAAAGCCAGTGTATTCCCAGCAGTGTTGCTGGCTATGAATATTAGAATGAGTTTTTGAGAGAGTGAAAGTGAAAATACTATATATGTGCAATACTGATTTATCAAACATAGAAGATTTGCAAAGACATTTTTAGGCAGATTAGTTCATAAAAGCAGTTTGGAAGAATTTCTTCTATACCTGCACAAATTTAAACAGCAGTGTAACACTAACTATACTGTGAAGTCCATCCACCACACTTACTGTTCTCAAATGCACAGACATAAATTACCACACTTGGCATGAGCTATAACTCAGGCTAGATGGCTCCTATCTCCTAAATCCTTCCCCTGGAGCCTTTGAGAAGTTGGCGCTTGTTGGTCAGATCTTTTGTCAGATTTAAAAAACAGCTTGAGAGTAAGCTGGCTCTAGCTGAACAGAAAGGACATCAGGAGCAGTCCAAATTATGGACTTCCATCACTCAGCTGAGCTGAGCTAAAGTCTATCCAGTCATATACAGATCGCTTTGATATTCACATTCATCTAGTTCCTCTGATCCAAGTTCATATCTGTATAGTGGGTGTGCAGCACTGGTGGATTAAAAGGTAATATAGCCATATTTTCTCACGTTGTCATTGGGATACAGCACACGAGAGATGTTCTCAGCCAGGTTTCTGTCCAAAACAGCCTGAATGTAGCCACCAATATTGACTATGAGGGAAAAAAAAGCAATAATTATGTTAGTTATTTTAATTATTTAACAGGTGTATTTTTTTTTTTAAATATGTGATTTCTGCTGGATACATACAGTCTTTCAGGTTAAAATCGCACGGTGCCTTTGCAGACCACAGCCTCATGGTGTTGACAATGTTGTTTCTGTAGCCTGGGACGGGGGTGTCATACGGTAGAGCCAGCACTACCTGCCAGTACCATAACATGACGATTTAAAACTGTATGCCATCAAAGCAAAGATCTCTCAGTTTTATTTACTTTAGTTCACATTTTTCACCTGAGTGTCGACCCATTTAACGCCATCAGGGGAATGCTCAGTCCTGCCATAGAAGTGAACTGGGCGCATGTACTCCGGACGTGCTTTTTCCCAGGGGTTGCCATAGCGCAGCCAATCATCAGCCTCCTCAACCTAGGTAATGCCATACATTTATATAGAGGCAGAAAAACACTCATTAGCTGGTGGCTTTTGAGCTGAGCCGGGTATAAAGGGACACCAGATCAGGATAATGAAAAAGGAAGCTCGTCTAGCGGATGTGAAGCAAAGCTGGTTTTATTTAAAGAAAAAAAAAAGCAGCTGTTCTCACTCACTGAAAGGGATTTATATTTTGAACTTCTAACCTGCCAGCCATTGACAATCTTTTGATTGAAGATACCAAATTCATAGCGAATACCATAACCATAGGCAGCCAGGCCCAGTGAAGCCATGGAATCCAGGAAACAGGCTGAAAACCGGAGGCAGCACATGATAAAAGGTTAAACAATATCATAGCTCTAGTAAAAAAAAAAAAAAAAAGCAAGCGAAAAAAGAAAGAAATTTATTATTTAAAAATCTTTGTATTTATTAAATATGAAGCATGAAAAGATGCTGACCTGCAAGGCGGCCCAAGCCACCATTACCCAAACCAGCATCTTCCTCCATGTCCTCCAGCTCCTCCATGTCCAGACCCAACTGAAGGAGACAAAAGAATACAACAGCAAACCAGTGACTTGAGGATGCTCCCCCGCTGTCACAGTATTTGGAAGCAGAAATTTCACACTTAAAAGAGGATTAAAATAAGCTTGTTTGTCTCACCTGGTACATGGCCTCATCGCAGGCATTCTCCAGTCCGAGGTTCACCATGGTGTTTTGGAGGGTGCGGCCCATGTAGAACTCAAGGGAGAGGTAGTACACACGCTACATTGTGGAAAAGAAAAGGAGAAATAATCGGTGTCATATTTAACAATAGAACAGCCCAAAACTGTCTTGTGAAAAATAGCAGAGATACTTGAGTGGCATTCTACGATCATGGTGGCGGAAAGGTCCCAATAACACCCACCCCAGACTGTCAAAGAAATCTGTGAGTCTCATCATTTGGCTTCATGGTTGAGAGTGCGTAGAAATATGCCACCTGAGCCTCTGTTTAGCCTTTGCCATTTAGTTGTGTGCTTTTTTCCTCTCTCTCTCTGATATGGAAGGGTGGACACAGGCTATAGAGGTAAAGCAGGGGGACGGGAGGCAGGAGAAGGGGCAGCAGGGGGACAGATTGCTTTGGATATTACGTAACACCAACATTTTGGGCTCGGGCAAAAATAGCTCCTGTAGAGGTCGCTGTAAAGGTCAGCCCAAGCTGATAACCTTTCATTGTGGAGTTCAAGTCTGGAGAAATAGGAGAAGTGGTTCAGATGGATGTGTAAAATAATAATGAATACAACTGACAGAGCTGTGTCACTGAGGAGCTAACAGGATCTCTTGCATTATATATGAATGTGTTCCAGATCTTATCTTTGTTTCATATCCTTGTGCTGATTGGCTCTGGTTTTCCTAGAATGAAAAATATTAGTGTTTAAATAGCAATCCTGTAGTAATAGTAACTCTGCAGGACGTGATCTTTGCACAAAGCTATGCTTGCTCCCAAGCTTGGATGTCCTCCCGCCTTCTGCAAGACCTTTAAAAGGTTCACCTTTGACCTTTCAATGTAGAGCACCAGAAAGAGGTTTCAGTCGATCAACTTATTGTGAGAAGCAGCATGTTATAAACTCAACCCATGCAGTGTAAGCCATGGCGTACAGGGAAATTTTCTTAACTTTATTAAGGAAAAATTATCTCCTTCCTTCAGTAGGATTATTAATAATTTTAACAGAAATATTTTTTCCCACTAAGTAAATTAAATTGGAGTTGAGTTTTGCTCTGCTTCTGAACCCTCTGTTGTAATTACACACAGTTTGGTGTGACATTTCCATGTAATAATGTGGTGTAGTTTGGAGTCCTGCCACTATATTCTGGTAATGGCAGCTTCATATTGTTCTTCTAAGGCTCTTTCTATAGCTTTTGGTTAATAATAGCAGAGTTGCTGAGATACAGCTTAACTGTAACTGCTTTTAAGTGAACTCAAACATCCTCAGAGCCATTTGCTCATATGACACATGTGCTCTACAGTCAGGCAGGAAGGGAACAGAAGGTCTTGGGGTGGTTTCATGTTTCAACACACTATAAGCACTGCAGCATACCAGCAGAGTGCTAAGAACCCCCAGTGAAGTTTAAATGTCATGACTTGGCATTACACCGATATCAAGCTGCTGAAGGTACAGTTGGAGAATATAAAGCTTTGGCTCACAGTGGCGGAAGAAGTGTTTACATTCCTACTACATAATAAGAGTGCTAATGCAATGGAGTGATGATTTTAAGAAATGGAAACATCATAATATCAAATTTTTTTTTTTTAAAAAGGTGCTCATTCCATAGAAAAGTGGTCCTTTTGACTGATATATTTACTTTATAGATACATACATTGGATTGCTTATAATGCATCAGCATAGAAGCAGGTTGAGTTTTAACTTATACAATAATAGTGGATTTTACCAGAATTTCCCAACAAAGGCATCAGGCTCCTTTCAAGGATCACGAGATAATTTTTGAGAGATCGCGCAATTAAGACCAATGTGAAAGGAAAGAGGAAACAAAGGATTTTTAAAAAAATTTTAATCTTTGGTTTTTTATGAAATATTGGATTATGTTATTTGTTTACGCCTTCAACAGGTGTTTACTATAAATAAACTTGGGTAAATGTCTGTAGGTACTTTGCACCACTGTTTACTTTAATATATGCGAAATAATGCAGAAGAAACAGAGGTAATCTGTAAGACAGTATAAGATCCAGAGTAACTGTAATGATCCTAATGAGACAGACTTCCCTAAACAATTTTGGAAGCCAGAATTTCCCTTATACCATTCTTACTCTGTAGCCACCGAAAAATGCAAGATGCAATACAGTTGATACTGATATGGCCATTATAAAGGTAGCAGCTTCTATTTTGTTGATTTATTTTTAGGTGATTATACATATTAACAGTAGTTCACATTTCTTTAAATCATGTGTCTCTGATGCTGTCATACCTAGAGCTATTAGAACTTACTTTGGGATCTTTCTCATAGTAGTGCTGCTGGGTTCTGATCCACCTGCCAATCAAGTGGTCGCGCACCGTGTGGGCAAGCGCAAAGTAGTAATCCCTTCTGGTTGCCACATTTCTGTCCTTGACCAGAGTAAAGTGGAGATGTCTGTTGAAGTTTTGCTTCAGATCTGCAACGTTTTCGACGCCGGCAAGGCCTCGCACTGAAATCTGTTTCTTTCTGTCATGGTCAGACAAGGGTTTAGACATGGTGGCGCAAGTGGTCGCAGCTCAGAGCTCTGAAACTGGAAGAATGTAAACAGTATGACAGCAGGTGTACACCACCAGTCCCAGGCACACAACGAGAGAGGCACCCAAACCACAGCCCCTGTGTTCACCATTTTAAAGACATGGCTATAAATATTAAGGAGAGGGTGGAGCAGAGTGCTTGTTTAAGGTAAAAGGGTGGAGCATATGCTGAGGACAGAGGATGTCACTTCTCAGTTATGTCAATCATGGATAACTAAGTGTCTCATTTGGGATCTCTTACTGTATGTGCTGCTGGCATCATCATAGAAATCAGTGTTGTTTACACTATAGTATGGTAATTAACTAACTGAACAATGTTTTTTACTATGGTTACACTCACAAAATGAATACTTTCCAGTCAAAATTATCAAATAATTTTAAATAAGCTGTACAAATAATCTACTCTCTGACATGTTCGCTTTTAATGTTGTGATCCAACATCATAAAGTCAGGATAGTATCTGTTCCTAGTGCATATTTGTTCAGTTTTATTTTTATTTTAAATTGCCTAGCTGTAAAGTATTGGCCTAGTATTATGTTCAAGGTTCTCAAAGTGCAGCCCACAGGCTGCAGCCCTTGGTAACATCTTGGTCGCCCCGCAAGCATCCTGGGAATCCACGGTTCAGGTCATACTATGACTGTGACTATGCAGCACAGAACAAAGCAGAGGAGCATTCTCTACATAATATTTTTCCTATTCTAACCATCAGAGCAGCAACATAAACTACCACCCTGTAAACAGGCACATTACAAAAACAAAAAAAATTTAATGTGTGCAGCCCTCAATCAAATGTTGTCTCTCTAAATATGGATTCAGGCATCAAAACTTTGAGAACCCCTTACCGATAACATCTGCACCTCTGGTAGCTCGCTTATTTCCCCCATATTTAGACCGAATACTGAATTGTTTGGTTAACAAAGGATATTTTTCAGTAAAAGTTTGTTGTGACACTTTGAAAGCAAAGCACTGCAAAGTGTGTTAAGATTCCCACTGTGGGGTGACACTCTATTTATCAGCTGCTGCAATAAAGGGCAGTCACAGGGTATTTTGGACACTGGATGTCGCTTCACTTGCAGTTTGTCTCTCCACTTTGCTCTGTTGCAAAGTTTAAAATTGTCCCACTGCTCTGTCATTTCAAACCTACTGTACATATTTGCACTGTTAGTTGTTACAAACCAGTAATCCAGTGCATGCATGTGTAGGTCACATCTGTTCCAAAGCCTAAAGCAATAACAGACACAAAATCAGCTGCAGAGAAGCAACTAAAACCCACTCTATTTTCAGTTATCACTCTAGCTTGCCAAGCTATCATAAAGTCTTGACCTTCTATAAATAGCAACTCTGACCCAGTCCCAAAGGCCATGATATTTGAAAGGCGTATCCTGTTAATGTCAGCAAGACCAAGTAGACAACACTGCTATATTGCTAGTAGATGGACCACAGCGTAAAGGGGGGAAAGCAATGTTTGCTAAGCTGTTCTCAGTGGGATGCGGTGCTGCATGATTATCATCATCTTGTTAAAAGAGGGCTTCTGCCTGTGGACTAAAATTGTTTAAAAGCTAGTTGACAGAGTAACTCCTATTTCAGTGTCAAGTTGTACCAAATTGAACTGCACATTGGATGAATGTTGACAGGAAAAGTATTGGGAATAAAATTAAATTATCTTGTCTTTCTTACCATTCCCCACTCTGTCGACTGATTGGACTAGATGCAGAGAGAAAGAAAGGGGGAAAAAAAGGTGCTGTTGTTGCTGTCAAGCACAACAGCAGTTAGACAGCAGCTAAATAGAAATCAAGTTGCAGGTGGTAGTTGAGTTGCTTGGCAGTGCTTCATGGTCGTTTCTGCATCAACTGAAGAATTTTCAGAACACACACACACACACACACACACACACACACACACACAGCATACAGTATACAGTAAATGCTGTCTACATCTGCTGTTTCCATTTTAATGTTCCTATATGTCAGATGACCCCGCCAGAACATCACAAAGCAGCTGACAGACTGAAGCTGGCGCACCCCTGATTTATCCACAATGATGAGCAAATTATGTTCTTGCATGTCTACTGGCTTTTCTGTCAAATGGTACATCAAGCATTTCAAGACTAAACTGAATGAATGTGCTGACTTTTTTGATGAGAAGCCAAATTTTCAACAGCAAATGCCATCGCTTTGCACTGAGTCTGCCATGGAAACAGGTCCACGTGGCAGCAAAGCACGAGCATAAAAAAAAAAAACTATAAATAAAATTAAAAAGCTCCTCGAAATCTGTTAGTTTTTCAGCTGTTATTTATTATTTCCCCATCATGTAATAATCAGGCATGTGAAGATTTAATTAGCTTAAAATAAAAATATTATTCCACTGGAAATATTAAGTGAGTTAAAGCTGGTGTTAATGAAAGCTCTGATTGGCCAGCAGCACCTGCAGCTATTAAGGTGTTTGACAAACATTCAAGTGAGGCAGCTAATGGACAGTGACTGCTGAGAGCAACACTGACTTCAGCAATTGGAATCAGCAGCACTAATATTAAAATGTGTCTGATTTAAGGTTTACCAGTTAATGTTAACTGATTTCTTAAAACACATTTCAAATAATGTTTTATGACTATCACCATCCACAGATTAAGTCTCTCCTTTTGGCTCTGATAGCTCCTGGGGATTTTTGTTTTCTCACTTTATTTTTCGAAAGTCTGAGCTGACAATGCAAGAAAACCTTTCTTCACACATTTATAAATATGCCTGAACACTTTCACAAAGAATGATAGGATACATTTTCAGTTGCAATCTGTGTCTTGCACCTTTGTGTTTCTTATATTTCTACAGTTGCCTGACTTCTCCTCTTCTAGGTTAAGCACTTTTTTTTTCATTTTCACAAACTTTTAATATGAGATTTATCAGAATCTCGCATTAAAGATTTGCATTCACCAGAGACTGCATTAGTTCAGTGCAAGGAGAAAATGAATGAGTAATGGGTAGCAGGGGGTACTGCAGTGTTCCAGTTAAAATGTTGCTTTTTTGTATTTGTTTGAATGCTTTTTGCACATCTACATTCACCACCCCTGCCGCCCAAATCAGCAGTTAAACAGCCAAATAGTTTATATGAAAAACCTGATGTTAATCTGGCTGTGAGTCTCCATTATTCACTCTCTTGCCCCATTCACACACTTACATCCAGATTGTTAAACTGAGTCTGTGGTAGCCTGGTGAGCGTAAGCATCTTTGTTTACATCTCACCGAAAATTAAGGACAACACCTACTACTTGGCACACCGTCATTTTTTGCACACAAGACTGCAACCAGCAATCCTTACTAGGCCTCAGTGTTTTGTTATTATAATGCATTTACTTTAATTAAGTTACGTAGTTTAAAATATGTTCTGCTAAACTGTAAAATCTGAACTTGCTCAATTAATTTTCATACATCATTTATCTCCAGTCTTCCTGCAATGATTTTTAATAGTGTCAGGCAAGATAAGTACTTGGGTGTGTGTGTGTGTGTGTGTGTGTGTGTGTGTGTGTGTGTGTGTGTGTGTGAAAAACAGTTTTATCTCAGATGGCTGAAAAGACGTTTAATTGCATACACACTGAGCATATCTGTTGTGCTGCATTAAAATGGAACACCAATCATCTGATTTGCCCTGCTGGTAATGAATCACGAGAGAGTGGGTTCATAGGGGACGTTGTTAAGTTGCTAAGTGTTTTACTCAGGTGAAATGCTTTTTTTTCTGTCCCGTCCCTCCGCCCCTTGTTCATTCGTGAACTTGTCAGCATGAGGCCGGAACAGAACAGAAGGAATAGTGTCATCTGGTGGTAAATCTGGTAATGTCATAGTGAGTAGTGTGGAGAGGACCTGGCAGTATCGGCAACTGCACCTATGAATGAGGAGCGAGCATTATCAGCTCATTATATATATCTCCTACACAACACATGGGAAAGTGGTAATGGCAATCTCATTTATATATCACATATCATTACATGCAAAATCAATGCGCTTAACACACACGATAACAACGTAAAAGCAGTGTAGGTTTACGATGCCTTAAGGCAGTGAAAACAGCTAAATATAATAAAACAAAGAATAACAAAATAAAACAAAACGAAAAAAAAAAAGTCCTGATGAATTAATGGAGAGCTGGTTCAGTTTCTTCATCAAAAAGGTGCGAAAAACAGATCTAAATATCTTCTGTGGTTCTATTGCTGGATCCCACAAGGAGAAAACATCATTGTGCTATAGGGTAGGTATCAGGATTTTGGGTGTTTATCCCAGTCTGTGATGATAAAAAAAAAGAAAAAAGAAAAAAGTTGTCTTACACAATACATACACCTTTCAATAACACCTGGAAAGATTTATTGGATGTGGAGGCAATATTTGATGACGGTATTAAATGTATTAAGTTGGTTTTAGAAAAATTACGGCCATGATTCACACCCAGGTGGTTTTTTTTGTGGTTTTTTTTGGTTCGTCTTCTCTTTGAAGTCCTTCACCTGGACTGTGTGAGCATGTTCACACTGCTTGACTGACAGCTCCTTTGCTCACCTGGTGTACTTGTAAAGGCAGGAACTCCAGCTTGCACCCTGATCACACATATTGCAATAAAGCTCCACCCTTTGTCAAACTGAGTGGATGTCTACTCATGCAGAATAATCAGAGGTGCCGCTTGCTACTAGGCAAGGCAGGCAACTGCTTGGGGTCCCAGGCCAGTGGGACCCCAAGTAAGAAAGGCCTGACAAACTTTAAACTACAGTAGCGAGAATGTGAAAAGTTTGCAGTGACACCTGATCTCCCTAAGGGGGCTCCATCTGACTTCACTCACTCTCTTTGCAAGTGGCGTGCGTGATTCTCTTTAAACACACCTAATGGCAACAACAAAAGCCACTCAACGGAAATAAAGAGGAGTTTTCCTTCTGGGAGTGAAAAAAGAGAAAGAAGACGGTAAATACGCTGGTATTTATATAGCACCTTTCCACTCAGTTGAGCATTCAAAGCACTTTCTGCTACAAGTCTGATTCGCCCAATCACACAAATTTATCTGTGCCTAAGTGCTTTCTAACATCACTCACACACGCTCCAGTGGATGCATCAGGGGCAAACTGGTGTTCAGGGTCTTGCCCAAGGATACTTCAGCTGGAGGAGTAAAGGAATCAGGGATTGATCCACCAACCTTCCTAGTGGTAGACAACCCTCTCTACCACCTGAGCCAAGCCTAGCCTTAAATACTGGGAGAGACGATTCAATATTGTAATTTCCACTAGCCTCACATTATTTATTTTGCTTACTTTCACGTTTAACACAAGTTAACTTTGCTAGCAGAGCAGCCTGGTGTGTCCTAGTGTGAGTGACTAAAGTGTACACAGTGGACTTGTTGGCATAGCTACCAGGATGAAGAAATGTAGAAGCTTGTAGTTACAGAACTGACACTATATAACCAGTCATCTTGGTCTATTACTGAATTAAACATGGTCTTTGCCATATCTAGAATATTCTTTTACCTCTCAGTTTTTTAGAACTGTTGTTGTCCTTGTTGGTGTCACATTATCTATTAAATAAATGTGTACACTGGTTCAAAGTGCCCCCTGTGAAATTTTGCCTAGACTTGCTACTGAGATTAATCACACATTGGTATGCGAAAATTATTAGTACAAGTTCCCCTGAGGAACATTTAACAATATTCCAACAATGTTAGGACCGCATAGGTCTACTGCTTAATATTCTTTTTTTTTTTTTTACTTGTTCTAACAAAAAAAAAAGTAAAATAAAAATCAGTTTTTCTTCTTGCCGTACAAGTCCAGATTTTAATAAATTGATAAAGCCTTGAACAGTGAGTTAAAGTGCCAGCACACCGGGACCTGAGAATGAAGCTGCTAAACAGAATTCAGCCATCATTAATTATATCATTCACA
Source organism: Australoheros facetus (assembly GCA_030220045.1). Taxonomy (NCBI): domain Eukaryota; kingdom Metazoa; phylum Chordata; class Actinopteri; order Cichliformes; family Cichlidae; genus Australoheros; species Australoheros facetus. The sequence goes on from JASGAU010405399.1 coordinate 26,228, forward strand.
CCTGTAATTTTCCAACTGTGGCATGTCAAAATGTCCTCTGTGAAACGGCCCATTGATTTCCTGTCTTTGTATCTGGCATGTCATATTATCCCATAACAATTCCAAAGCAATGAGCCGAGTTGGTAATAATACTGTTGTTCATGCATTATGATAATACAAATAATGCTATGCATTGGTATTACTTAAAATTTGACCTGCTTCACAACTTTAACATAATGGCCCATTATCTATTAATATGTCTTCTAATCCATAATGAATATTATGCACTATTGCAAAACAGTTTAGATACACTGCAGCTTTTAATTGGCTGGCTACTTTACCACTTTCTAGGAGGCCTTGTTAACTGTACTTGCACCACACTTTTTTATGAGAGTCGGCTGTCTGGCTTGTTTTGAATATTTACTGCTTATTTGAAGAAAAGTACTTAAACTGCACCACGGTGTATCACAAGGATCGCACAAGCCACAGGAATGTTGTGAGCCAGTGTATGAGCATTCTTCAAATAAAAAAAGACAGATAAATAAATAAATAAACTTTTAGTTTGCAGCTGACTCCCAGAAAGCAGGATCAGTAATATGCATACTTTACTTAAACCCTGAGGGCTTTCTCCTATGAAAGTTGCTCAATATTTCATTGCAGTTGTAGCTCTTTGCACAAGAGATGCGCACCTCCATTTCCTCATCGAGGCCACAGAGCTTCACTCTGCCTTAGACCAGAACAAAAATCAATAATTGCCTTTGACGGGTCACTAAAATATACACCGCTGTTTGGTAAGGTGTGCTGCAGACAGAAATACCACAGATGTTTACAATAAAAGCCTCTATTGATCAGACACTGATTATGTCTCAGAAATAGGGGAAAGAGAGATAGCAGCTTGATGATAATACAGAAAAATGATTTGCTGTAATAAAGTAAAATAAGACTTAGTATGTTTCCTGCTGCAAAAGCAACATGTCTCCAGCCATGGCACTAAACTCAAAGCAGCAACTCAAAGCATAAACGATAGCTGCCAAGAAAAGTCCCTGCAGTGCTAAAAAAAAAAAAAAAGTCATATCCAGGATCTAAAAAGGCTAAGAAGATATGTTGAAGGTAAGATAAAAGATAACAAGATGGATATTTTTGGTCAGCTGCTGTGCCACGTGCATGGAGAAGCAGCAAATGATCCGTGGACGCTTCACCTCCAAAACGTAAGTGAACTTTGTTCTTCAAAAGAGGATTCGAAACAATCAGACCTCTGATGAGGACATTGTTTGGATTGCAGTGCACCATCTTGACTATGTGACTGGCAGGCAGATGTGTTGTGGTGACATGTGGCCATGCTTTTAATTCAGATTTAGTTAAGCTGCATTTGCTTTATTCCGGGTATTTTTCATCAAGATTTACATTATTTTTTTAATACATAGATATATACAAAAAGAAAATGCACTCTCTTCCAATGCTAAGGTTTTGTGTAGCGAGACATAAAAAAAAATCATCATCCTTACAGGGTTCTGACATTATTTAAATACATCCTCAGATGTACAACAGCACATGACTTATTACACCGTCTCATTATTTATTTAGCAAACATTAAGCCAAAATGCCGAAGCAGTGAATGAAAAACCACCCTTACTCCTTCCACAGGAATTAAGAGAGTAAATAGCAGCCAGATGCTGCTAATCAAAAGCACTTCATTTATTGATCTTCAGCAAGTGTGAGCACCTCTGTAAATGCAGAAGTTCAGGCAGTTTCTGGAGCCTTGAGGTGTGTGCTATCGCAATGCCAAGAGGAAACAAGAGAGAAAAGCAATTGTTGCTGCCCATCAATCTGGAAAATGTTATAAGGCCATTTTCAAACAAGTTTAAATCTATCATTCTATAGTGGAAAAGATTATTCACAAGTGGAAAACATTCAAGACAGTTTCCAGTCTTCCCAGGAGTGGACATCCTGGTGAATTAACCCAAGATCAGACCATTCAATGTTCAGAGAAACTGCAGAAAAGCAAAGCATATGTGGCTTGTTTGGAAGTGTTGCCATGAGAAAGCCTCTTCTCTCTAAAAAGAACATGGCAGCAACAAAGTTGCAACTGAACAAACCACAAGACTTCTGGAACAATGTCTTTTGGCGAGACAAGACCAAAATGGAAATATTTGGCCATAATTCACAGTGCCACATTTGGCGAAAACCAAACACAGCATTCCAGCACAAACACTTGAAGCATGGTGGTGAAGGGGTGATGATTTGGGCTTGTTGCGCAGCCACAGGCACCTTGCAGTCATTAAGTTGATGATTAAATCATACAGAAAACCATAAATTCAACATAAATCAAGGTTTCACATAACATGAGTGTTATCTCTCTCTCTATTATATATGTGAGTGAGTGAGTGAGTGAGTGAGTGAGCGAGCGTGCATGCTAGCAGGCAGGGAACATGGAACACCATGACCAAGTGGCTGGCGTACTACATCTGTGCCGAATGTGGTGGCCTGGAAGTCCTGAGGTCAAAATGGGTTGAGAATGCAATCCAAGATTTCCATATATATATATATATATAT
>JASGAU010405400.1:0-17855 GCA_030220045.1 Australoheros facetus
ATGGGCACTACATCGTTTTCATCGTTTCACGTGTTATCATGTAAACGCGGATCGTTTTTGAAACGCTATCGTGTAAACGCAAGGCTGAAACGCATCAAAATGACACCGTTTCCAGTGGAAACGGCTTCGTGTAAACGGCACCTCAGTTTCTTACTGGTATACAGAAAAGGGAGAGTATGTCTTGAGCTCACTGACATTCAACACCATATTCATCCAGCACTAGAGCACAAACTGTGCTGTAATCTGCCATCCTTTAAAACAAGCCTAATCCTGCTCTTGTTGTGACTAATCACCCTCTTAGCTCAGTCTCTTCTCACACTTGTACTCTATTTTTTTTTCTTCTGTTTTTTGTATTTCACGCCACCCCCCCACCCCACCCCCAGATGAGATGGTGGTCAATGAAAGATTGTCCCATTTTGGATCCACAGTGTGGCTGTGGTGTGGGGAAATCCTCATTTCCAAAGTGTATATACATGTGACAATACACATGAAAGCCATTTTCACAGTTCATTCCATTATTAGGACCATTGTTATTGTAATTCACATAACCAAAATGATAGTATTGCATTCCTTTTGTGTCCATTGTTGCTTTTAAAATGCACACACGTACACACTGCTTGGGGGAAGAAAAAAAAATCCTCACATATAATAGTAGCAGATGAATAAATTGGTCTTAATCTGTGTGTGGATGTGTGTGTCTATAACGCCTATAGTGCGGCATTCATAGGTGGTATGTAAAACGGACTGCCTTATCAGTTATCAGGGGAGGCCAAATTGACATAGAGGAATCACTCCATTGTGTGCGGATTCAAAGAGAGATGTGAGCACATTGGATGTCTCCATTTCCAATAACTGTGACCTTGAGGCAAGAGGAATAGCGCCGTACCCCCACGTCCAATCTGCTGACTGCTGGATTCAGACAGAGGCAGCTGATTTTGGGTGCTAATCGGGGATACCTCAGGGTTATTCTAAAGGGTAAATTCAGTTTGGCTTTTATTGTTTCTGAGCCGCGTGAATGCAAATCACAAGGCCTGCGTGCAGTTTGGCGTGGAGTGGAATATTTATAGTCTGTCCCTTTTTAAAGTTTTAAGTTTTGTTACTCATAGCATTTAATAACAAAGAAAACCTGGATAATTAACACAAACTGTTATAGGGTGAGAATTCTTTGCAAAATGCATCAAATATGTGAATTTTAAAATGTGCTTTCTTCATGTAGTCTGAGTTCAGCTGACCTCAGGTTGCCCCTTTTACCCCACTTCAGGATTGTTTTGTTTATGTGGTAGCAGGCTTAAGTCAGATAATCATCTGCTTGATGTGGAACCAGTGATTCATCACGTCTCATTATTGTTGTAATACTAAAGCTCTGTTTTTATCTTCAGTCTTTCTCAGCAACATACTAAACAATACCACTGTCTCTTCATTTTTGGCAGATCGGTTGTAAAGTGCATACTCAGGGTTTTCCTTGGCTCAAAATGGGCCTTTGGACCTGACTGTGCATATAGTAAAGACAATAAGGTTGTGTTACCTTACTTAACAGTAGTCTATACATTTTTCTGTGGCTTTTGACCAATTTATTAGCAAAGGATGTATTTTAAGCTTGAATAAATAAAATATTTTATATGTTTGCCTTCATAAAACTAATGAAAATAATATATTAATATACAGGAAATGCCTTTAGTTTTAGTCTGTGAATTTCGGCAAGTTTGTCAACACATTTAAACAGGAGGAGGAGGCTTTGATGCAAAGGTTTGAGACTGGTTTGTCTGCGTGGTGGTGGGACAAGTGTTCATATCATAATACTTTCTGAACTTATTAAATCTGCCCCTGACTAATGCCACCCATAAAGTAAACTGTAACTAACACTAAAATTAATAAAAATTAATTGAAACTAAGCAATGCTAAACAATCAAAATTAGTCTCAAAATCAAACAAACTAAATGTAATTCTTTTTAAAAATTGAAATTAATTAAAAGAAAAATCAAAGCTGCAGTAACTCTGCCACCAGTGGAGTACAAATATTATAATATGTACTCTTGTGGGTCTTGAGAAATTTGAAATAATTTTAATGAATAAATAATGTTTGAATTGATGGTAAATTTATCGTATGTGGATCAATGAAGAGCAAAGTCCATGTTTGTTTAAATTAGAAATCAAGTGACCTGTGTTAAAAAGCCATTAGCTGATGTGTAGTGTGTGTCGGTCACATTATTCTGATGTGTGTTAACACTGCCCAGCAGTCAGTGTGTGTTTCAAACCAGATCTAAACAAAGAAGGCAGTTTCTCTTTTTTAGCACTCAGTATAATTAATCCATCCCTCAGTGACAAAAGGGTCCCTACCCCTCCTTTTCTCCGGCCCGTCCCATTGGCATTTTAGGGCAGAGGGATTCAGCAGGACCCCCGGGCACCCCCCTGCCCTGACCCCTGCCCCCCCACCAGGGGAGCATCTGTGGATCGATCCGAGGCCAGCTGGCACCAGGGGGAGAGGGGCAGGACTGATAGTCTAAGACAGGCTCTGCTCCAACACAAATACGCCCTTCTTGAATGGGAGTTATGAAGAATGAGGCAGTGTGTAGTTTGGTTGCTCTTATTTATTTTTTTATAGCAGCCTGAATTTTTGAATTAAATCAAGTCGGAGCTTAACCTTGATCTCTGTTGATATGCTGTAGTTCTAAAGATATACAACTAGGGGGCAGCATGCAACCATCACCCCTCCCTCCTTTCTATCCGCTCCCGTTCCTCATCTTTTTCTCCCGCTCCTGCTGTGGCTCCTCTGCGCGCGCACACACAAACACACACACACACACACACACACACACACACACACACACACACACACACACACACACACACACACACACACACACACAGGTATTTAGTCTTTCTCCTGGCTCAGAAATAGAGAGCATATTGAAAGTCCTATCCGCTCTGTAATAAATTAAACTTCTGCATTGTCCTTCCCTTTCATTTTACACATTGTCACAACCTCCTAGTCCCTCTAATCCCAGTTACCCCCCTCCCCCCACCATCACCTTTTCTCACACACACATTGATTGACAAGTAGCATCTGGGGAAATGGAGCACATTCCCATTGTTTGCTGCCACTACTCAAATCTGTTGAAATGGTTATTCCATTCTTTCGTCGGAATATTTGCATATCCTTAAGTATTTCCTATTTTCCCCACCTCCCCTTTCTCCCTATCCTCCTTTTTGCTAAATCCCCTCTTCTTAAGTGTTTAGTGCATTTGGAAAATTCATTCATAAAGTATCTACATGCGCTATTAGCTTAGTATAATAGCCAGGGTGTAATCTGCAGAGAGATAAGAGGTGGAGAGAGTGGGGTTTTTTTTTATTATTATTTCCTCATCTTCTTCCTGTCCTGATGGGCTGCTCTGTGGACAATCACTGTGGCAGTGATACGTCATTATATTCGCCAGCCAAAGCGACAAGGCTCAAATGTCAAGAGGAAATGTCAAGAGGCCTTGCTAGTCAGTCAGTTGGATTCTTCTGTAGTTTTTATTTATTTAATTATGGGCCTGAGAGTGGCGTGAGGTACGAAGGAGGAGGCAAACACGGAGAGAGATGGAAGGATAGGATGGTTCGTGTAGCATTGAATATCATCGGGAGATGGAAAAATGGGAAGGCCGGATAGAGGCTAAAGATACAGATTCGGTTCATCTTTGCTAGAAAGCTGTTTTCACTCTGAGCAAAGACGTCTACAAACTGGGTTCACACGGTCTTTGGTTCTTCTGCTCCCACGTGGCAGCTGCTTTAGCCTCAGCAGTGTTGAAGTCAGATTCACACAGTGTTTGGGACACTGTTTCAGGCCACACTGGGAAATTAGAATCACATTAGGGGCCAGATTTAAATTGTACTGATAATCTTGAATTTAATTGAAAACACTCTCATTTAGCTTTTTCATGTACAATTGGGCACTTAAACCCATCAGTCAGTAAATAGAAAAGTTTATTAACCTTTATAACATTTAGTTAAGCAAAATTAATGCATTCTGATTACAGAAGAAGACAGCCAACTTGCAACAATCAGTTTCCCAAGCTGCTTGTTTTCTGAAGCATTTAACAAAAAGTTGTGGGAAAAAAGCACAGGGCTGAACTGTTCATTTTGTGCATGCACATTTCTACAAGTCTTGCTGTGTCACAGGGCTGAGCATCCATCTATCCATCCAGTTTCTTCTGCCACTTATTCAGGTCAAATTCACAGAGGCAGCAGTCTAACCAGCAATGAGCAGACGTTCCTGTCCCCACTCGCCTCCTTCAGTTCTTCTGGGGGGCATGGCATCCTAGCCAGATGCCGAACCACCTCAACTGGCTGTTCTCCAGGAGTCCATCCAGAATAGCCAAGCTCATCATCCTGTCTCTAAGCTTCAGCCTAGGTGCACACTAGACACTAATTTATGCCGCTTGTATCCATGATCTCATTCTTTTGGTGACTACCCTCATAGGTGAGGACATAAATTAGACCATCCACTAAATTGATAGTTTTGCCTACACATTTAACTTTCTTTTAACACAGCAGATCAGTACAGGCCAATCCATCTGCCAGTGTCCTGCTGCAATTCCCCTCACTCATGAACAAGACCTTTAGATACCTGAAATGCTCTACTTCAAATCACAACATATTTCCAGCCTGGAGTGGGTACTCCACCCATTCCCAGTTGAGATACTAATTCTCCTCCCAGACCACTCCAGTGACAGTAAGCTGAGGTTTGCCACTTGATGAATCCAACAGGGCCATATCATCTGCAAAAAGCAGGGACGAGGTCCCGAGACCCCCCCCCCCACACCTATCACACCTATGACCTGTAAAAGTCATTAAGAGCCTAATGTGATCCTCTAGCTGGATAAAGTTTGGGAAAGGAATGGCTGGAAAGTGTTGGATTACAGTATTTATTTATTAAATTGTATGCTTCAGTGTTTACTGTATCCACTTTTTGAGTATTTACAACCGCCATTGAAAGTCACATGTTGTTTCTCAGATGGTAAGCGTGTAACATTTTTAATCTCTATTTGGAGCTTACATAGTTTCTCCCTATATTACCAAAAGCTTTACCACTCTGTACTGATACAAATTCTGTGTGTGTGTGTGTGTGTGTGTGTGTGTGTGTGTCTGTGAGTGTGTGTGTGAGTGTGTGTGTGAGTGTGTGAATACCCTGCAGTCCTCAGTGATAAGCCTGAGATTGAGTTTTTCCCCACAGAGCCAAAGCGTCCAAGGAGAGTGTGTGTGTGTTTGTGTGAAGACATCAGGAAACAGGCAATGTAAAGAGCTTGTATCGCTTTATCTAGCGTACCCGCCAGAGTGTATGTGTATATGTATATGTGCTCTCAGACTGGTGTAGTGTGAAAGGGAGCTTGCTGGTCTGCTTTGTTCGGTATTGTGCACATGAGAGGATGAATCCTCAGGGCTCGATTCACAGCTCAGACAAGAAGGTATTTTTCTGTGGTATAGTTGGATGCGGCTTCTAGACAGCCAAGCAGTGAAATAGAGACAAAAAGCTAGAGCAGGCAAAACCGGGCATTTAAAAAGAGAACGTGCTGTACCACTGCCTGCTGCTTTCATTCTGCCTGGCCTGTGAAGGGACGTGTGTGATGTGACTGTTGGGTTGGTTTGGGTGCTAAGATCAGTCCCTTCTCCCATGCAAATGTAAAAAAACAAAAAACATTTAACCATGAAATGTGGCAGTTTCACATCACAAAAAGAGAATCATTTAAAAGAGACGAGGTACAAGAGAAAAGAGAGGGACATGGTATGTCAGTGGTATCAACACAGCAAGGAGGTGAACTAGCCTGATATTCACTGACAGCATGGCGCTTCCATAGTGGGCAAAACCCATCAGTTTTTGTTGGAGGGAGGGCAGACAAAAGGCTGGAACATCCCCAGCTGTTTAGTTTCCATATCTAGCAGTCAGTGACAAGGCTTTCCGGCAGTTCTTATTTTAACACACGGTCCTCTGGTGAACAGCTTACACACACACACACACACACACACACACACACACACACACACACACACACACACACACACACACACACAGAGCTATGTCACTGATTGTATAACTCTTATCACCTGGTCTGTGGCATATTTCCAAATTCCAATTTGACTGCTAGCCCCTGGCCCAGAGCCCATCTCTGAAAAGAAGTACAGCAAAAATGGCTTCAGCACGGACCTTTGATAGGAAATATCAGGAAGGATTTTACAGCAGAATTCGCAATGAGGAATGCAGGAGGGAACCACTTCTAGCTTCTTCTGGATTTATATACACCTGACGCTGATCAGACATCGGTTTAACCCTCTGTTACATGTGGTGAAATCCCTGCGCTTTATTAAACGTTATTATTTTTTCTGTTCACAGGAGTCTCCATCAGGGCGGAGGAAGGCCTTGGCCACCAGCAGTATAAACATGAAACAGTATGCCAGTCCGATGCCCACGCAGACAGATGTCAAACTCAAGTTTAAGCCCCTGTCCAAAAAGGTGGTGTCGGCCACGCTGCAGTTTTCCCTCTCCTGCATTTTCCTCCGCGAGGGAAAGGCCACGTAAGTCTGTCGCAAGGTTCAAATAAACTTGGTTAGAACATCAAGTCTAATCCCCGTCAAATTGGGGCAAAGACCCACGAGCACTGTCCTACATCCTCTTTGTCCTGCTCTATTTGTTTTAGTTTTGCTGGTGTCAAGTTAATGAGTGCATCATTTCTTTATGCAGAGATTATTGTGAGATGGTCATGTTACATTTTGTGCCAGGCCATCTTTACTCACAGGGCTGTTAAAACAGTCAACTTTGAAGGTCTCTCACTGGTGACTGATTGGAGCCACGACCACAGATATGACTGGGATTCTTGATGCTTGGTATAAAAAGCCTGGAAATGCAGCCGTTCTTTTTTTATGTCAAGTCTAACCAGAGGTGACTGAAGATCAAATACAATTTTCCATTGTTGGTCTGTTAGAAAGATGAAGTTGTTTTCTATCTTTTATCCATAAGTTTAATTTATAGGCGCACACACACACACAGACACTTGTCAATCATTTTCAGATACTGAACCATCATCTTTCATTTGGAGACACGCTTTCAGTGAGTGTTTTCTGTTTGTTATTCATTCTAATTTGATAGCAGCAACTTTCATTTAAAGATACCCCTCCCCACACACACAACCACATATACACTGAGCGTGAGCAAAGCGGTGAGGCCTTTGTTGTGGCGCGGATGGTGGGTCGATGGCGCGTAACCCTTGTTAACCCTTCGGGGAATGATGTCGACCACACACAAACAAACTCCATCACAGCAGTTCAAATGAGCCCATGGGCCTGGGAAACACCAAACACAAAGAACAGAGAGGAGAATACAGCGATTATGATGGGGCGGTGGTATCGAGGGACTGTGGGGGTGGGGGGTTTGCACAGAAGACTACATAAAATACAAGACATGATGTAGAAATGCATCAGTGGGGCAGAGGCTGGAGGCAAAAGCTTTTAAATGTGTGGAGGGATGTTGAAGTTTTAGGTGTAAAAATGGGATTCTGGAGTGAAGAAACAAGTCGGTGGTGAAATAGATGGAGAGCTTTTCTAAATTTATGTGGGATGTTGAATTGTTCTGTTTTGAAGTATTTTGGTGGCCTGTAAAAATATTTGTGTGTGTGTGTAAATTGTTCTTTCTTTTTTGGGGGTTCAGTGATGAGGACATGCAGAGCCTGGCCAGCCTGATGAGTATGAAACAGGCCGACATCGGCAACCTGGACGACTTTGAGGAGGAGAATGAGGAGGATGAGGAGAACAGGGTCAACCAGGAGGAGAAAGCTGCCAAGATCACAGGTAAAACACTGGAAAAGCACTTTTTTTTTGGGATATATTTTCTGGAAAGCATTGAAGATGCTGAAGAGTTCCCAAAATGCCAGAAATTTCCCAGACTTTCTGAATAATAAGCAGGGCCCAGGCTTCATTTGGGGCATTAACTTTGCTTTCTTTTTAGTTTTTTGTTTTTGTTTTATTAATTTTCTCCACCTTATGCTTCTCTGAGTTTGTGTTTGCTTCTACACAGAAGAAAAAGTGAGAGTTTGTAAATTCATGAGGTTTATTTGCTGTTCTTTGTCTGCTTCAGGGCATTTTCTCTTGCTTTGACTTTTCCACATCCCTGTTTCCCTTCATTCCCCTCTTTGTGTGTTGGTCGTACTGGCAGACTGACGGTGGCTTGGCTCCTTCCTTACATACATGATTCATTCTATGGTTGCATGTACGGGCCACGCTGCTTCCTGCTTTGCTTAATCCAACTTTTCAAAGCGCCACCTCTTCACGTTAAGCTTCATGCTTTCTCTCCTTTCTTTTTCCTTCCCTGCTCTTCATCTCATTTATATGTATATGCATTGAGTGCCTACAGCTACGCTTCACTAACACACATCTCTGAATCAAAGGCCAGGCCAAGCTGCCAAAACTCCCTGCTATCATATTCCTGCCTGAATGGTACCTCCGGAGCAAGCCAGCAAGCAGCCCCAGCAGTACTAACACTAGGCTAACCAACGCATACCCTGTAAAACACATGTTGTCTTTTGTCTTTTTATAAGCAATATGTAAATTATGAAACCTCAATAAACCTCTGTGTATGTGTGTGTGTTTGTGTGTGCATGTCAGTTACTCTTCAGTGTTACTTATTAACTTATCAAGCTGGAAGCTGAAGCTCTGAAGGCTTATCAGAAATGTAATTTTAAAGTGGATGTATAAAGTTTTTTTAGCTATTGGCTGTGCATGCCTTTGCCACTGCAGTGCCATGGCAGCGTTTCCCACAGAACAGTTTCCTGTTCGAATATTGTATAACTGAGCAATAGTCTCTTCTTCTGGGGATAAACTTCATCTCCACCATCTTGGAGGGCAGCTAGCGATGGCGGTCCTTGTTCTGCTCTGCAGTCTTGGGGATTTTAGCGTGGTGGTACATGAACCAGCTCTCAACAAGCTGCCGTTTCTGGTTACAGTGTCCAAGATGTTGGATTCAACCCCGGGACAAGCGACTCTCAGCAGAAATAGCTGAATGATATCAAGCCCCAGGGGTACAGAAAGTCTTAGGACCACCGCAGTCTGCTTGTATACTAAGTGATGGGATAACAACTGTTTCCAGGTCCAAGCTTCTCCTGTGTTGGATGAGGCCTTCTCTCTCTCTCTCTATTATTTTTAATGTGCTGCAGGGCTTTGTTTCTTGTTTTTGGACCTGAGCGCCCAAAAAACTCTATAGTTATTAATCTCAGCATCTACAGCTTTTTGTTATTGCTGTTCGTGTGTTGCAGATCTTTAACCTACGTTTTTAAAACTCAGTGTACACCAGTATTTTAACCCTTCACAAAAGCTTCCCTCTTGGGCCGACTTAAGTGTGGACATTAAGCTTAGGATCAGGACTTTTTCATAGTGAGCAATCCAAACCACACAACAGCATATTAATGACTAACCTTGAGTTGTGGGTGGGCTCCTCTCAGACATTCTCTTGGCTAAAGTTTGGCTTCTTCCTGCCATATGATTGCATTTGGCTCTGCCAGTTGGAGACCATCAGTATGTATTTATGTTGAACATTTTAACCTTCATCCTACATTTTCCCTGTGCTAATGTATAGCTTAAGCATATCTCTGTAGCTAGCACCAAGGTGGCAGGTCATTATATATGTCAACTAGCCCAACTTTTCTAACCCTCCAAAGGTCCCTGGTATTTAGTTTTCTTTCTTTGCTATCGCAGTGCTGTACATTTTCTTTCTTTATAATTCACAGCACGGTATAGCAGAAGCCACCTGGCAAGCTAACGTCTATCTCCATTAACCCCTTCATGATGACCTGCTTTTTGTGACACCTGAGAACAGCCACACTGATCATTTTATTGAAAGACTGTTTTAACTCTGTTATGCCCCAGTGCTTGTTTGATTTCTGGAACAGAGGGAGCGTTTTGACCTGGAAATGCCTGTTGTCCTAAGACATGGCAAACAGCAACTTGGAAAACGAAGTAGATTACTACTGAGAGATGCAAGGCAGGAAGGGCTAGCTACTTATCATCAACAGATAGTTATAAGTTTACTTAAGCCGGGTGGTCTGTCCAGGTAAAGTTAGTGTGGGAAACAATGCCATTGCCTGTTATACTATAAAGTTTACAACTCTATAGTGTAGACCTTACCAGCTAATGATTGATCTGGCAGTGCTATCACTGCTAACTAGAGCATGCTCTTTGAAATACAACATTTACAGTAGTGTTCCTCTTCACTAATCTCTGTGTGTATTTGCAGACTTGTGAAGTAACACACCTGATATAAACCAAAACCCAACAGTCTGCACTGGAATATTGTACTTTGTAGTGTGCGGTGTGGGTGTGGTTGTGTGTGAACATTCTGGATGGGGTGTGTTATTTTGCCTTGTTCACTGCTTTTCTTCCTCCCCTTCCTGTATGGACCTGTCGTTTGCAGAGATAGTAAACCAGTTGAATGCCCTCAGCTGCTTACATGGGGATGATGATGATGATGATGGTGGTGTTCCCAAGCGAGCACGCAAAGCAACAGCTAAGCCTGCTGCTTCCTCCCAAGGTCTTTTTTTCACCTTTCTTCACCCCTCTTCATCCCGTGACTCTTCTTTCATTGTCTTGTTAACACCTTGTTGTCTCTTCCTACCTTTCAGTACCACAGTTTGTATTTGTGCATATTTATTTTTAAAGTTTTCCTCTACTGTTCTCTCTCTCTCTCCCTCTTCCTCTCTTTCTTTGGCTCTTTCCCCCCCTTATCCTTCTTGACATTGGTATTGTGATCGTGATGTGGTCATGTGGTACGGTTTATCTTGGTCCATGTGGTGATGTGCAGTACGTGGTGTTGTGAACACATCAGTTGGTGTTCATCCTTTTGGTTCCTATTGTTTCTGTTATTTGACAATGTGACCTTTCCCGCTCTTTTACTGCAATTGGTAGTGAACCAAACCAGGTAAAAAAAAGAAAGCTCCCCATGTGTTCTTTTTTTTTCAGGTAAAAGAAAAATTTGTGTTACTTTGGTTTCAATATGGAATGAAATATATTTATTCCAAATTGAACATTAAAAAAAAAAAAATCTTTGGTATTCTCATGGGGTCTTAAGCTGGTGAGATGTTTTGAATTGTTAGATGCAGTTAGATTTGGGTAGTTAAACAAGCCTAATAGTATTACCCAGCATTACAAGACAGGATCAAAAGGTTCCACCAATCTGTCCATAAAAATAGAAAACCACACTTGATTTAAATTTAGGTGCTTCCCTCTACATGGTTGTCTCCTTGTGTGCCTCTAAATTCAGTGCCGCTCTCTGGCCACGGGCACTGTGCTGGAGTCTGGACTGTTTCAAACGTGCGACTGTCATCTTGAACTTCATTTTGAAGAAGAGAATATTGTGAGGAGCCAAATCTGGCAAAGAGGATGGGTGCCAGTTGTGCCACCTGTTCTCCCAAAAGTAGAATTTATTGTTTAGCGTTTGTCTGTGTTGTGGAGGTCTTTACACAAAGTGAAGGAATTTGGACTAACGAAGATGCCCTTGCATGCCACTCCCCAAAAAAACAACAGTGTTAGCCTGTCAGTGGTGAATCTGTGTGGGTAGAATGCTGATTGGTTGAAAAATTTGGTTGAACGGGAAAATGAAGTGATAATGAAGATGACCACAAAGACGAAGTAGTGTGAAAAAAGCTCGGACGGTGGTTACAGTGGACAATTTTCATTGTTTTTAATACACATTTTGACTTAACTACATAGAAGTTCTTCATCCTTTGGTGCAGGAGCTAAATTAAATGACCAAAAACGACACAAACAAGAAAAGCCAGCGTTGTTGGTGGTTCCTCATATTTTGACACTGCCCCCTGGTGACAGCTACAGACGGCTCCAGAATGTAGACAGTGTGTTCTCTGCGTAGGCCCAGTGTACAACCATGCAACCCCATCAAACACTTCAAGCTGTTACAGTAGAACTTTGGATTCATTTTGCACATCCCTGTAACGCTGGAAAAATCGATATTGTGCAAGTGTAGACTTTGAGTGAGGACAGTTGTTTGGCCCTTGGGTCGTAGCCGGATACCCAGCTCTAATCCACCAGTGATATTTCACATCAATGAAGTTGAGTAGTTTATGTGCACGTTTGAGGTCTTGATGAGATTCCAGATGTACAGTGGTTAGAGGTACACAGGGAGACGACTTTGAAGGTGGATTGGCTAAATTTAAATAAAGTGCATTGTTTTTCTGTTTGTGAAGGCAGAGTTATTATTAACTACCTTTTCTTCAAAAATCTCATAAATGAGGGGTCGCAAAAGTCTGCTGTGAGGAACAAAAGTACGTTTTTGTTCCTGCCAAATACTAAATAGTTTTGTTGGCTAGTCCATTATCAAAAAATGGTCACTGTTTGTTGAAACAACTCCAGTCCATTGGTTATACTGAAAATTACATCTGTGGGCTCTTAGCAGTATACACCAAATCCTAAAAACTTAGCCTTTCCAGAGTTTATTTGGGCTTCTTTGAATCTCCGGTTCTTCTTTTTACACTTCCACCTTTTCTCCTTGGATAGTAAACAGTCACAAACCCTTTAGTAAACACAGAGACTTGGACATGTGCACTTGTCGTGGCCAAAAATGGGCTATGAATGTCGTCCGTAAAGTGCTGCACCTCTTATCAGCCATCACCACCTCACATAGCCACACTACATATAGACCCAGGGACACATAACTCTCAGCACAGTTTTCTTTATACTTTATACTTGTTTCACGTTTCTCAGCAACATTTCTTGGCATCTACTTCAGATGTTTACACTCTTTTCAATCGGACCCACACCCTGGCAGCATGTGATTGAACTACAGTGAGTATGGTGAAAATAAAGTACACAAGTCTTGGGCCCTTCAGTCAGGAACTCCATAGCAACACCATGCTGTCTCCACTGTCTCCCACAGTAACCCTCTATACTGCGCAAATTTTCCCAGAATGCTACTGTTGTATATGCTCTGAAGAAGGATGAAATGGTTGAGGGACAAAGAAGTTTAGGCAGTGCTCCCCAGCAAGTGGCTTTTCTTATCTAAGACTGGTTCACTCCGAAGTGCAGATTTTGGTGCATTTGACTTTGTGGCTGTATGTTCACTGCATTTTGTTGTGTAGCTATTTGAGTCTGTAGTTTGTTGTTCATTTCCATTTCTTTTTGTTGGATTCTTTGGCAACAGAGCTGATTAACAAGCTGAACTTCCTGGAAGACGAGGATCAGGATACGGGTCCTGCCATGAGCACCAATCCCTTTGATGAGCCTGATGTCGACCTTCATCCCAACCACCTCAACCCATTTGACGATCCTGATGAGGAAGGTACGTGCAGCTCTGCCAGGATCTGAAGAAAATGCACTCATCTTCATTTTAATTTATAAGAATTGTAATAATGTATATATTGTGACGAGCTTTTGGTTTGATCTTGATAGGGTTGTTTTGGGAAACTTCAGTGGGATGATGAGCAGTATGGTTTTAAGGTTCAGATGTGCACATACCATGAATGTGTGTAATCCTCTGTAACTATAGCAGGCTTCAATACTTTCAGACACCTAAACCAATGTTTTTGTCTGACCACCTGAGTGGACAGGTATTTGTTTTTAAGCGTCACGCTCCCACACACACAAAAGCACAACTTTGCTGCGTATTTGCTTGTTTAAGTTGTCTTTGATCTGATCTTTAATCTAAAATCCTGGATTTTACTTTCTTGCGGACATATTTTTTTATGTATGTACATGTCTCGATGCCCTTATCTTCTTTAACAAAGGTTTACTTGTTTGGGGGATGATGCAGTTGCTGTTTTTATTCAATAGTGGCTGTGTGTAGGATTTGTGTGTGTCTGATGTTGGCAGTTCTGGTTTTTGTGAAGGCAGTATGAAAAACCTGCGCAGGCACCACTCAGGAGCCCACACATCAGACCTGAATCCTTAACATGTTGAAATAACCAAAATAAGATTATCCAGAGTCAAATAGGCAGTTAAGGCTTACAGCTTAGCTACTTCCCAAGACTACAGTCACATTTATTTTGATTCTCTCTGCTGTTTTTCTCTCCAGCATACTGATATCACAAGCTGCCAAAGCTCATGTCAAGACTAGGAGTAACATGATTTATACATGCAGTCATTGTTCTCTATCCTCTGTCAAACAGAGCCCCCTGCCCAGGCGGGCCTACGGCAGCGGGCTGACGACGATTCCTTCTACGACCACAACTCCTCAAATCCATTCAACGAGCCGGACGAGCCAGAGACACAAACATGTCCGGGGAACCCCTTTGATGAGCTGGACCAGGACGTGGACCCCCGGCCAGACCCAGAACCTCCCAAACCCAGGCAGAGGAAAGGTGTGCGGCCTGTTGACATGAGCAAGTACTTGTATGCGGACACTTCTCACAATGAAGACGAGGAGCTCGACAAGTAAGATTTTGATATCCATTATAAAAATCTTTCCTCATTTTTGATTTTTTTTTTTTCTTCATGGTCACCCAACAAATTAACAGGTGTCTTTGTATTTGCCTCTTTCCCACCAACAGGGTTTCGGAGCCGGTGCCTTTATTTGAACCATTAGGCGGGTTTTCCACCGCGGAAGCACTCGGTGCTTGGCCGAAAAACGGGTTCAACTCCGGCCCCGCAAACTAGCTGGTCTCGAACCAAGAACGCGTGACAAAAGTGGCAGAAGGGCGTGACTCTGCCATCTCAACATCACGTTTTCTACCATATTACATGTGTATTACATGAGAAAAGCAAAGCGATTTTCACGGCTGTGAATTAGGTTGAGCTCTAAGGCTGAACTTGCTGCTTTGTATCAGTTCATATCACAGATAAAAGGACACAAAGTGCGTACTTGTCGTTTTGCTCTAATCGCTTTCTGTGTTTACCTCTGTGCTGCACACAGATGCTGCAGTAATTTGGTTTGGACCGTAAAACGTATTTGCAGCACAGAAAGGGGATCGTGTTCTCCCACGTTTGCGCTCTTCGGCTTCCGTATCCAGACGAGGACCCGCCCACACTCATACGTAAAGGAGCAGTTCACAGAAACGCGGTGGAAACGCAGGCCCGTTCTTAAGCATTTTGCCGGTTCATTGGGAACAGCGCGAGCACTGGCACGCGAACCGGCTCCTCGGGGGTGGGAAAGTAGCAACAGTAACTTGAGATGATGAGGCTTGAAAGCCAGTGTGCCATTAAGGAAAAACTGTGCACCTTGTCCTGTGCTATTTTTCTGTTTTTATTTAGCATTGGGTACATTGCTTTCTAACACAGGTTCTAAATAAAAGATGGAGGTAGCCAGTGTGATGTCCGCCATTTATTTGTAAAGTTGTGTTATGAGGCCTCGAGCTTCACTGAACGTGTTTTGAAACCAGACAAGCGAGGAATTGACCTCATCATGAAACCAAGGAAATGATTTAACGACTTGTGACTGACGAGTCCATGAGCATACTCTGGTTTACCTTCCTTTCTGACTCTAATAATGACCTTAATTTGCAAAATGAACTTCATGTTTTATTCACTATGGCCTGAAACCACCAACTGACTCATTGGCAAAGTGTCTACTGAGGTAAGAGAGTAAGGGACCTGAGGGCCATTTTCGCACAGACTTTACACCACTGGAAGTCTTTGTGCAACCAGAGGAGTCGCCCCCTGGTGGCCATTAAAAAAGACTACTAGTTTACAACATACTTCAAAAGTGCCGCCGTTCGCGGACTTCCGGCAACAAGTACCATAATACCCCTATATGGCTGTGACGTGCAATTTCTGGGCTTTCAGGAACCGTTTGCATTTTTTCGATAGGACAAACGGTTGCGGAGTTACGGTAATAAGCCAGCTGATCGTCATTCCTTTGATCAGCCAACTCCACGCTGATACGCCACGTCTCAATCAGCTGTTCGCCGCTATTGAGGGCAAGTAACGGGCACTTCAGCAGTGATCGCCCGGCGTTAAAGGGGCTACGGCTTTGCTATTCAGCTCAGGAAGCTATGCCGTCTTTTATATTGTCTGTGTTTTCGAGTGGCCACTATAGGAATTGCATTTTATCTGCATTGGCTTGACAAAACAGGTTTCTGCTGCGTTAAGTAGTCTGTATTGAAGCACTCCGTTACGTTCTCAGTTACTCCTGGCAGTCCTGCACCACCCCTCCTTATAGCGGGGCACTTGTAGCCACAGCTCCCCCCTTCAAAAGTGACGTGGCAGCTCTTTCAACAGGAACAAGGGCCCTGTTGTTTCACTGCATTCTTTAACCTTGTCTCCCTCCTCAGTCTATCCACCTAACCTCCCTCCTCCTCTCCTTTCCATCAACTTGTTGCCCCATACTTTCCCCTCGTTCTCCTTCACTTCCTCCCTAGACTCGGCTCATTTTTGTTTCACCTTGCGGCTCCTTTACNCCCCCTTTCCTGCTCTGCATCCTTTTGCTGCATCAGTGCTGCCAGTGACTTTATAAGGAAGACAGTTTAAAGATGCTTGCATCTGCAGTTGAATTTAAAGGCATGAGGAATGTGGAGACGGAAGCCTGGGGTTGTTTTTTGTTGTTGTGGTAGTTATTTTTATATAATGTTGCATATGCTGCATTTTTACGCTGTATTTGTAGATTTTTAAAAGATTTTTTATTTGAGTCGAGTTTGGCTGCTGCTTTGGTGAAGTCTCTCTTGTAAATTTTATTTAATTTCAGTTGGACTTCTTGTAAACTAATGTAAATAATAAATAAGAAAATCTGAAAGACAGCATACTGTGTATATGTAAATCTTAGTTTTTATTGAAAATATATTTTTATATCTGCTGAAGTAGAACTATTATTGTATTGGCAAAGTTATATGTTTATTGTCACCCTCCTAAAATAATGGCCCAAGTCATTTTTTAATAAAAATGTTTACTTTTGCCTAAATCATCATATTTTCAATATTTGGTTCAATTTTTTGTGTTTTCTGAATAACCTGAAAAAAATGACTTGGGCCATTATTTTAGGAGGGTGGTGTTATGATGTAAACATACCTTTCTTGATCCTCTTATGTTTTCTGATAGCAGTGGCTATTATGCACATATATGTAATTCTATAGTGCTGAGTGCACCTATTAGTAATGTTGATAGGCTAATTTATACTTACTAGGCTTGTGCCACCTTCAGTAAAGGCTCAATATGTTTGGCAGCTTTAAACAGTCTTTATTTTGTGAAAGTAGAGGCTGCCAACCTTTGGTTTAGGGGTTGAAACTGAACTTCACACTTATGTGGGGATCCTTCTGTATTGTTCCCATCAGTGAACTGTTTCACTGATAGTGTGCGACCATCTCCAGAAGAGCGACCGTGCCCAGATTGTAAATGTAAACCCCTTTTGGCTGCTGAGCGAAGCTGTCACACAGGCAGGCGTATGTTTCACTGCTCTCAGCTGTCTAAAGAGAGACAGGAATTGACTGGTGTGTTTCTTTTTCTCTGTCTCTTACATCAGGAGCAGCTCACTGCCGAATAGAAAGTTCAAGAGGGCAGCGCAGTGTTTTGACTGCAGCCCTTTCACATGTCTTTTAGCCAGAGCTGGTCTGTTAGAGCTTCTCTATAGGTCTGCCTGCTTTTCTTTTCTTCACCCCCCCGGCCCCCTCTACCACTTTGCAGTAAGACACTGAGTACCTCCAACCTTCTCTTTCAGAGATACCCAGGCAGTCTGTTTCCCCTTACCCCCCCCCCCAAATCCAGTTCTCTTGCTTGTTTAGGATTGCTTGTTGCATGTTGAGTGAATGTCTTAAGACCGTGCTCTGCTTTCTTTGCCACAAGCATGCCTGTGTATTGATAACACTGAGGTGTGTGTGTGTGTGTGTGTGTGTGTGTGTGTGTGTGTGTGTGTGTGTGTGTGTGTGTGTGTGTGTGTGTGTGTGTGTGTGTGTGTGTGTGTG
>JASGAU010405403.1:0-19468 GCA_030220045.1 Australoheros facetus
TATATATGTACATACATATACCCAGGTGTATTCATATGTGTATAGTATATGTATTCATATCTTCATCAAACACTTTGGTGGTGAGAAGCTAATAGACCATGTTGGAATTATAGTATAAATTCCATTCTGTTTATTATAAATTATCATATCTTCTGTTTGTATATTTTCTACAAGTTGTTTTGTGTACATATTATACTGTTGTTTTATGTTTGAAATGGAAACACGTGGTGACATTTCTTACAAAGGAAGTTGTAGTTACCTGCAGGCTGTTTTCAGCCTACAGAGAACAAACATAGGATACGTGTCTCATATACGCTCTGTTACATGCACATTCCACAGCATACGTACTACCATATATGCTAAGGAAAGAGCCAAGAATGTTGTTTATTACATGCTGTAAACTGCGTTTGGTGTAACCCACGTGATCTTATTGTGAAAATACGAATAAAAGTGCTGCACAGGAAGCGGTCCTTTGGGACTGATCACTTCCGCTCAGCCGCGAGCTGAGTTTAAGGAACTGATCGCTCCTCCTTGCAAGTTTGAAAAGAGTTGTGTGTTTGTTCTTTGAGTTATTAAAATGATCTGAACCTATCAGACCACTTCCCAGAGAAAGAAATGCTGATCTCTTCCCTCTGTTCTGATATTCTACAGTGGTTGTATGTTTATATTGTAAAGTCTAACAACAGAGCACCACCATTATGACAGCTAGAGGGCCCTGTTTGAAGACCGAAAATAAAGTTAGTGTCGTAGTATTCTATTTTGTTGTGAACTGTGAAGGCTTACTGTGATGGCAGGTCCAGCAAAGGCCAGGCTAAGCAGCATCAGCAAGGGGATGACCTCGTGGTTGGGGTCGATGTAGGGCAGGCTCAGGCTGCGGTCATGGCAGTTGAAGCCAGACTTAACTGGCTTGAACACATCCGTCCACTCAAGGAAGTACAGACTCACCACAGATGACACCAGGATGGGCAGCTATACACGGACACAACATGAGCAGACAGAGAAAATGATGAGTGAGTTCAAAGTCATAAACAGCAGGAGCTTCAGCAGATTGCCAATGAATAAATGAATAGCTAAACAGCCACTGAAAGCTGCAAATGTCTGCATAACCCTTTGGTTCAATGACCAAGTTAATTTGATTTGATAGTAAAGAAGGCACAGAAAATAGTTTTCATGACCTTAGGGGGTGAGGATGGAATGGAGGGTGATGCAAGTTGGCATGTGGAATTAATTCCTCTTATGAATTGCTCTCACTGATCTCAGCTCAGTTGTGCTGAATGAATCCTCCTAATCCCAACAAACAAAATGAGAACCAGCTAGTTCACATTTATTACAGCCAGCTAGAGGTCTTAAAATCATAAAAGACCAATCATATCATAGCAGTTCAATCCCAACTATGAAATAAAGTTAGAGTAATGTGCTCTTTCAGTAATGCTCTTTCAGTTGAGCAAATTAAAGTGCTTCACTGGTGTGTGAAAGATAGTCAGGGACACGCCACGCGAAGTGCTCAGCTGGTTACATAAATGTCTGCTTTAGACATGTCAAATGGCTTTCTTCAGCAATTTCACTACTGACTTCTTATAGTGCCATTGTACTGTATACATTGAGCTAGTGGCATTTTATTCAAATATCCCCTCTAATCAAGAGCACCAAGATAGCAGAGCTGTGACGCTGAAACAAGAAGTCCAAAAACAAAAGTCTTTACGAGGGTTCACAGAGATTTCATGTAATACTTTCATATCAAGTATGTACAGGAGTCAAGGATGATCACTCTCATTACTAGCCACAACTCAGAAACCATGACATTTCCAGTGGAAGAGCCCACAGTCTCCAGTACTGAAAAAAGGTGGGTTATGCCATGTGTACGACCAGGAGCATACTTGGTTTTGCTTTGACATTTGTCCCCAGAGTCACACTGTCAATGCCCAGTGCTAAAATGTCTCTTACAGTACGTGCCCAACCTGGCCTACCTGCCAGATTTGGGTTCCTACGAGTCTTCTTTTCCTTATCATGAAACTAATTTTCAATAGTTGCTTTTTTGACACAGTAGCAGAGTTCCAGTGCTTGCTGCCGTGTACCGTTGCTCCAGGACCATAATTGATGTTGCTCCAGGACGGTCACCATAACTGGAAAATCCAATTTTCATGATGCGATATTGGGGAAAAAACATAACACATGGGAAAAGTTTGCCTTCAAGGCGCTCTGCCAAAAATTATTTTTAATACACTGTTAATATTTTGAAGGGGCCTAGAGTAGAAACTATAATCTTTTTTCTAAACCCAGAGAGTCATTTTTGCCTACATCTAACAGGAAGTTAGAGTGGCTGTGGCTCGGTTGGTAGAGCAGATCACCTACTAAACGGAAGGTTGGTGGTTTGATTCCCGGCTGCTCTGGGCTGCATGCCATAGTATCCTTGGGCAAGATACTGAACCCCAAGTTGCTCTCCGACACAAGCGTTGGAGTGTGAATGTGCGTGAATGTAAGATAATAAAAAGCACTTAACTTAGTTACATATGGAAGTGCTTGTATGAATGGCTGTGAATGCAAACATGTTGTAGAAGTGCTTTGAGTGCTCAATTAGAGTAGAAAAGTGTTATATAAGAACTAGTCCATTTACCACGTTGATTGCAGCCACTTGGGGTTTCACACAGGTTCCACCCCCCCCTTTGCGCAGGTTCTAACAGCCGTTAATATAAAAGACTTCTTCCCAGCTGAACCTACCTCCCCAAAAATCCTCCCACTGACAGCAATATAAAAAACTCCTTAGGGCCCTTTTATCTAAGTATACAGAATCTATTCCCACACTATTCATATTAAACAAACAGAGGTGGATCTTCAAACTCATATTTTGGGTCACGCTGTCCTAAGCAACTTGAACTTCATTAAAAAGCTGTTACAGTGTTATGTTAAAAGTCCATTTAATGGACTGATAACATTCGAATCGGGTGGAATACAACAAGCCTCAGTTTTATTCTACTGATCTAAAGCACACAGTGTTCATTAATCCAGTGTTTGACTAATATAGGTACTAATAAATGATATAAAATAATGGCCAATAATCCAGTGTGTGTGACTAACATAACTGGTGATAAATGATATAAAATTGTGACAGTAAAATACCAATATTAGAGTGATAAACATTCCCAACAGTATGTGGAATAGCATATTTTTTCTGACACATAATCACACAGTTTATGTTTACATGATCTTTGAATTCTACAAAGAGAAAAATATTGAATTGGAATGATTTCACATTTCAATGTATTCTCCCTGCTCTGCATTTGTAGTGACATTCATTCTTGATAATCCCTTCTCATATGTTTCTTTAATAAAATAACAACACTGTTGTGTTATAATCACCATAAAAGAAGGTGCTAAATGAAAGGGATGATAAATAGACTGAATCAGTGAAGCAATGAGACTTACAAGTCACTGAAATGCTTGTAATAACTCTGCGTCACTTCTTAGGGGAAAATGTGAGCACCTAATGTTGAGAGAGACTCCAATATCAACAACTCCGTTTCACGAGCAACACTCTGCAGGTCTGCTGTGCCAGGATCCTGTGCCAAATGTTTTCTAACAGTCCCCCACACGTTGTGGTGCTACTGTGAAGTGAGATGCATGTGTAGGCCGAAAGCTGATGTTTAACTGAAGGAAATAAAGACTCCCCTGTAGACTGCAGTCTGAGGTTGCAGTGGGAGCTGAATGTGGCTCGAAGCTTCACAGGCTTTATCATGCAGCTTAATATCCGGATTCAGTGGTGCTCAGCAGCAGGCGCATTGCTTGCTCAGCTGATGCTAAGTAGAGCAGTGCAAAAGAGGAGGGCCAAGCTAGGGGCCCAACACAGGGTACACAGCTCTGCTGAGAGCTGAGCCACTAATACATACACAACTATAGACTCACAATCACACTGAGGGGCCTCTGTTTACAGGCTTCCTTCTTTTTGCCCATCTGTCATTTGTACTAAGACTTAATAACACACTACCTTTCTTGTGCTTTCCTGGTTACAGAGAGGTTTCATATAGTTCTCCTGACACTGGTGATTATTCGAGGAGGATTGGAGCATTAGCAGACTGATTCAAGTGTAGCTAACAACATTTATATGGCTTTTTAAATAAGTATTCAGAGCCTCAACAGTGGCACACAGACGAAGTGGCTGATGGTTGGTCAGACATGATACTGTCAAATACAATGTTAAAACCTCAAGGGTAATCCCAGCACAACAGAGCTGGACAAGGCTGAACGTCACAAGCATCCAAGGCAGCATGTTTGCAATATGAAAGTCTCACGGAGAGGCAGCTAATTAACACGTTAACATGCTCATACTGGTGGTTGCTTACAATGCAGAGAGCCAAGAAGCAAGGCCACACGGACACATTCATTTTCTCAAATCAGGACTAAACTAACAGCACTTTAAGGAAATATATTGTAATACATACACCAGCCCCTGACCTGTCAATCATAAGTTAAGAACAAGAAGCAATAAAGTCTGCTTTCTATCATGACACGATCCATCTGACCAGAGGAAGATAGCATGCAGACATTCCACCTTGGGGCAGCTGTTTTTGTGATTTGGTGTGACATGAATAAAACTGAGCTGAACGAAATCCCACTGTGTCCAAATTATGTCTAGGAGCTCCTCCTTTAGGAATAAAAATGTATGAGGGATAAATGGCTCTCTCTGCACAGAGGTCAAAGTCCACATTTTAGTAGCAACGCTCGTCTATGAGCATCGACGAAAATACAACGACAGTTTGCATGCTGAAGTTATCTGGCTCATTGCCTATGGAGAATAAAGAATAATGATAACCTCTATTCTTATGGAGCAGCCAGGTGCTGCTAACCAATCATCATCAGCACCTCTATAAAAGCAGAGGCAGTTTGTGGTGTGGAGCATTCAGGTGTGTGCTAACACACATCAGCAATGATCTTAGACAAGCAATTAGGAAGAATGAATCTGTGAAGGGACAGCAGTCCAATTCTAAAATAAAAAAAAGTCTTGAATGTTTTCCACTTGTGAAATTTTTTTAGTGTAAAATAATAACTTCAGTTGCCAAACTTTCCAGGAGTGGATATACCAGCAAATTCACCCCAAAGTCAGATTATGAATGCTCAGAGAATAAAAGCTAAAACCCATCCCAGGTGTCATAGGGCGAGAGGCGTGGTGCACCGTGGACAGGCTGCCACTCGATTGCAGCGTTGACACAGAGACAGACAGCCATTCACATTTACAGTCACAGCTACGGTCAGTGTAGAATCTCAGATTAACCTAACCCCATGCATTTGTTTAGAGAACCCCCACGAGCATGGGGAAAACATGCAAACTCCACACAGAGAGGCCCCACACACCAGTGGATGACTGCCTGCAACCTAAATACCTGTGCTGCCCACTGTGAACCAGATCTTCTTCAAAGACAACCCACCACATAGATCATCACAGGCCATCCATGATCCTCTGAAGGATACAGGCCCATTATTTGCTATGTAATGACTTAAAACATTGGCTGTTACGTGATTCCATCCAAGGTTTGTGGTTATAGTCACAAATCCAAAATCAGATCTCGTGAATGGATCGATATGTTTATGTTGAAGGAAACAAGTTTAAAAAAGTTGATGAGTTTAAATACTTACGGGTTTCTCTAGATTCTACTTCAAAATTTTAAAAGCATATTAAAAAGATGAGTCATATACTTAAATACAACATAGTTAATTTTAAACATATTAAGAAGTCATTGGCTGTTGGAGCATCTCAGACATTTAAATGCAATGATTTTATTCTTACTATCGATATTGTGTGACATGCTGGGCGCAGGCAAATAAAATCCATCAGATCATTTTATAAACAAGCTCTTATGATTTTGGAGAGAAAATCTAATCAATATCATGATTGTCATATACTTATTTAATATATTACTTTTGACAATCGAGTTTTGTATTCAGATATATGGTTAGTACACAAGACTATACATAATGCTGCCCCACCACCTTTGAGGAGAGCTGTCCAGCTCTCTTCTGTTCTATTTTCCTTTTATGTGAACAATGGTTTTTGTTCATGGTCCCTGAAAGAAATAAAAATCTTAAATAGGGGTGTGCCAAGGAGACTGTCTCAATCCTCTGTTCTTTGCTTTAAATATTGAACCTTTAGCAGGACTAATATGATGAAATTGAAACATTAAGGTATACCTGGTGATGGTCAAATAAAACACAAGTTTTAACTTCATGCCAAAAGCATATTGGCATAAATAAGTGACCCAATCTCCTCCATCTCTGAGCTGATGAAAAACTTAAAAGAATATGGAGAACATTCAGCTCATGAGATTAATCTAAATCTGAGGCTATGATGTTGGTGAGCACTGGCCTACATAATTAGCAGGAAGAGTCAAACTTCATTGTCTAAATGTTCAGATATTTAGGGATTGTCATAACTTATCACAGCTGTTCAAAGTTAATGGGTGAAATAAAAACCAACCCAACAAGGTGGGAAATCTTCCCTCTGTCCCTAATAGGACAAGTACAAACAATATGAGTGAACATACTATCATGCTTCCTCTTCATGTTCCAGAATCTACATTTAAAACAATAGATAAATATTCTTCTTTCAGCTGCTCCATCAGGGGTTGCCACAGTGGATGGTTTCCTTCATCTCACGCTATCACAGCATCCTCCTCAGTCAGACCAGCCCTCCGCATGCCCTACTTCACTACATCCATTTAAAAAATGGATATTCATGTGGAAAAATAGAAACATAGTATTTAATGTAGATGGATTCTATGCCCAAAATAAAATTTACCCAACCTGAAAAATACTATTGCGCAGCCCAGCTCATTTCAATTGTTTCATGGACATCTCAAAATAAGGAGGCTGTCTGGTTCCAGATGTGAATGTCCAGACGTGTTGATAGACCCAATCCCATTCATGAGTCCAGATATATGTTAGGAGAGTAGAGTAGATAAATAAATAACTCTAAAACACACTTTAAAAAATATGGTCTTTGTGAAAAATAATCGAAGACTCCTGATTTCAACCTCCAGAATAGTGAAGATTGCACATTAATGTTTTTCTTCCCTCCAAATCTGAAGCAGAATGTATAAAGTGGGAAGAAAAAGGCCAAATAATGTTGGGAAGGAGAAGACCTGTTCAGGTCTGTAGGGGAGCTACAGTTGTGGTCCTAAGTTTACATACAGTGATCATGGAGTGGATATCGTGGTAATTCTGGGCTTTTAATTACTTCTTTGAATGGTTCTTTTTCCAGGGTGGACGTATGCTGTGCAGCATACGTCTTTAAAAAACAAGAACTGGGTGCATGAATTTGAACATAGTTTGAATTTTCTCTCATTTACACAGGGCCAAAATTATACATACAGACTCAAATGTATATACTCACTTAAATCGTTTAATAAGCAGTGCTGAAGGTTTTACAATGTCTTTTTACTTGACAAGGCCAAGGCCTATTAATGAGGTCTATTAGTGATCATGATTGACTGCAGCTGGCAGTTTCTCTTTGCCAGCATTAAAAGGAGTTTGACAACACTCAGTGGACTGACCAATACGCATAACAAGGCGACGATCCAAAGAAGAACTGCAGATTTACACAAGGTCTCTTGGAGCCATTTCTAAACAAGTGCAGATTACATCAAACAAATGTAAATGGACTAGTTCTTATTTACCACTTTTCTACTCTAGCTGAGCACTCAAAGCGCTTTAAACAGCACGTTTGCATTTACCCATTCATACAAGCACTTCCTTCTACAGCTAGGTGCTTACTATCTAACATTCACACTCTGACAGTTGCATTGGAGAACAACTTGGGGTTCAGGATCCTGCGCAAGAATACTTTGGTATGCGGACTGGAGGAGCCAGGAATCGAACCACCAACCTTCCAATTAGTAGATGACCTACCTCCTGAGCCACACCCACCCCAAAACACCTGTACACAAGTTATTCAGATGTGTCAACACTTTCCAAGGTCTGGAAGAAGACAAAACTGTCACCCTTAAATGACAGAAAATTGGAAACTGGAAACTGCTGGAACACCACCATCACTGTCCACAGTGAAGGGAGTTTATGTCTTCATGGACTGAGACATTACTAATCAAGAAAGAAATCCCTGCTCCAAGATTTGCTCTTTCCAAATACCTTTCTTCACCCAGTTTGAAACAGCAGGGCCCCATTCAGTAACACTGCCCACCCAGTCTGCAGTCACCCACCTGCTCTGCCTTCAGGAACATCGAGTGAGTCGGTGTTCAGAACTGTGAACGTGAGGGGTCCAGAGTGGAGCGTTTCAGAAAAGCACCGGCTTGCGTTCTCGTGTAAACGCTTGAAACCGGGGTGATTTGAAAACATGTGACTCGCACATGTGCACTATGGTTGCGACGGCCACAGTTTTCCGCGCATGCATAAATTGATAAACAGTACTCGCGGATTCACGAGTGCTTCTGCTTTTCATGTGTTTTTGCCGTTTTGTAATCCAGTGGAAACGGTGTCGTGTAAACGGGGCCTAAGTGACATCAGGCCCACTGCACTAACGCCAGTGATTACAAAATGCTTTGAGAGGCTTGTGTCACAACATATCAAACCCTGCCTTCCTCCTGGCTTTTTGGGTTTTTTAAACCTGTCCTGTCCAGCAGCTTAAGCAAGCAAAATTATAGTCTGCACACTGTGTTAAGCCAGACATATTTGTTTTGCCAAGAGGATCTTTTAAAAAAGATTGCTAATGTTTTTTTAAATTCTTTATTTTATTATTGATATTGGGATTATACAGTTTGCTTATACTGAAACTGACAGGTGAGAAAGAAGTGACAGAAGGACAAAGGGGGGTACATGTATACAAAGGGGGGTACATGTATATAAATGAAGTGCCTGGAAAGACTGGTACTGAGTCACATCAAGGCAGCTCTCCCACCCAGCCTGGGCCCTCACCAGTATGCCTATGAGGCAAATAGGTCAATGGATGACACCATCTGCACTCCACACCACCCTGCTTCACGTGGAATGGTGAGGATCATACGCCAGGCTTCTGTTCATGGACTACTGTTCTGCTTTTAATACCATCCTCCCTAGCAGCCCAGTCTCGGCCTCCAGTACCACAACTGCCGATGGATTTAGGACCTCCTCACAGACCGGCCACAGTCAGTCAGGATGGGGCACCATCACTCCACCACACTGTTGCTCAGCACTGGGGTCCCTCAGGGATGTGTGCTGAACCCGTTTATCTTCTCTCTGTACACACATGACTATGCGGAGGCCATGACACCAATGTGTGTGTGTGTGTGTGTGTTCTTTTACTATTTATTTGACTGTTTACTATTTTATATGCACTTACTCATTTTTTCCATTACTTTTTCTATTTCTTTTATTTATTCCTTATCTTTTTTGGACTGTTAGAGCAACTGTTTTGAATACTGCACCCGAATCTCGTTGTGTATGCTTGTGTATGCAATGGCAGTGAAGGCGTTTTGAATCTCGATTGCACCTGATCAATGGAATTAAAAAGGATATAAAAAGAATTGAGTGTACTTTTTTAACATAGCTATATTTTTAAAATACTAGGCTAAGCAAACAATTGGAAACCTAATAAATATTTTAATTTTCAACACCCAGGAACCTCTAAATGTTAGTTATCTGCACACAAACAAGGTGTGATTACTGTTTGCCACAGAGCAGAAAATAACAGGAGTCACCAGAGCTGTGAACACTTCTCTGTAGATAAAGTGATATTTTGCATTCTGATTCTTCCTTTGAAGGTGCTTATCAAATGTAGCATGCTGGGTGAAAGATTAATGAAGCACAGTGCATGCAGAAGTCATCCATGTTTGATAGTGAACCACCTCCACACACTGCGCTTAACTCTGAGTCCTTCCCAGCTCCCGTTCTCGCGTCTGTTTTCTTGGCCACTGTCAGCCTCCCTCAGCTTGTGAGCATGAGAAATATAGGTCAGCGACTCGTACTGCTAACACTGCAGATGAAGCTGCTCCAGGAGACATACTGAACCCTGGGTTCTTCAAAGCAGATTTTTGCCCAGTGGTTTAAGTCACATGGTGTCATTTTGAAAGTGCAGGATGATTTGTACAGATAATTGTATTTTCAAATATTTCATGGTCTCATTTTTGCTTCCAGTTCTGAGTCACTGCACATCAGTGATAATGCTGCTGTGTTTGCTCGCCTACATTATTTAGAAGTCTCACAAAGGAGGAATAAAGCTTACAGTGTAATGTAGCCAAACATAAAAACAAGGATCACTGCCCTCATTCCAAACAACCAACAATTCATTTCTCTGTTAATTATTTATCAAAAAATTCAATATTTTTCAGATGCTGTGAAAGATCTTGAATTGTATGCATGCCACAGGGTGCATCACCTCCATGGTTAGAAGGCTTGGAATAGCAGGTATCAGCTCTACTGATACGGAGCTGATCTGATCAATGCTGTATTAATTTCCCTGCACAAAACTATCCTCAATGAATATTAGTAAATGAAGCTGAACAGTTAAAATAATTTAAGACCTTCCAGACAAATCAGTGCACATTTTATTTTTGCTGTCACAGCAAAGTGTTGAAGATATTTCAGAATTCAAAGAAAACATTTATGTCCTTTAGTTATTCACAGAGTAAAGTCGGTGTTGCCAGTAAAACGCTGCATGCTGAGCGGTCAGTCGGTCAGACTCCTTTGATGGCTCTCTTTTCGGAGCCATAATTAGAAGTGCAATTAAACCACAACAGAAACTTACAACCAGCTGCATCTGTGCAGAAGAAGCTGCTTGTTTTGTTTGAAGCTGGTGCTCTCAGGATGCTACTGCAGCTGCTCATTGCATGCTTGAAATTAAAATGGTGGTTGCCATAAAATGGCTTTTGTACTGTGATATCCCTAATAAAAAGTAAAAAAATGAAAAAAAATGAAAACCTCACCCTCTTCTATCAAAAACATGATGAACATTTACACAAGATAAAGGTTTAACCCATGAAAATGACATTTTTGGCTAAAGCTCATTTATATTCTACAGTCTCTAAATGTAAGGCGCTGTCTCATCTTCCTCTTCCTCCAGCTTTGAACAGTTTATTTGAGCTGAGTCGCTCTCACCCTGTGTCATCTACCAGCCACCTAAATACAATAAGGACTTTTTAAATGACTTTACTGAACTGTTGGCAGAAATCATACCCAAATATGATCAAGTCCTTATTATTGGAGATTTTAATATACATGTGTGCTGTCCTGACAAACTCATGTTTAAGGACTTTTTAAGCTTAACTGACTCTTTTAACTTCGTGCAGTGGGTGTCTGAGCCCACACAAGTACATGGAAACACACTGGACCTCATTTTACCATATGGTTTGTGTATTTCTAACTTGATGATCTGTGATGCTGTGTTTTCAGATCATGAGCCTGTGTTATTTGACATTGCTTTGCCCTGTAGCTTTGTTAAACCTCGCACTCCTGCTGTCGCGTTGTTAACCCGTTCAATGCTGCGCATGTCTCCGCTGTTTTCACTCAGATCTGCAGCATTCCTGAGTCTGTATCTTCTGATACAGAGGTGCTCACCTCCTGGTTTCATTCCACCTGCCAGTCTGTTTTCAATTCAAATCCAGGCAACCTAAGACTAAATCTGAGCCCTGGTTGAATGACATGACTCGTGCTGTCAGACGTGAATGCTGAAAAGCTGAAAAAGGACAAGCTGCAGGTGTCCTTCCAAATATTAAAGGACAGTTGGCACCATTACCAGGCAACTGCTTAGTACCACTTTGAGCCCATTGGTCACCTGACTGATGTTATCCCACCTCGACTTTTTAAAGAGGTTATTTCTGTTCTGTTCTGGCTCTTACCAACAGTAGCCTGTCCTCTGGTGTGGTTCCTAAATCTTTTAAACATGCAACAGTTCAACCACTGATCAAAGGAGAGCCTTTGCTGTGGCAGCTCCCAAACTGTGGAATTCACTGCCATTATTTATTAAACAGGCCATTTTTAAATCTTGTCTTATGACCCACCTCTTCCGCTTGGCTTTCGACGTAGTTGATTTTTTACTTACTTACTTATTTATTTATTTAATGCTTATGATTAACTGTGAATTTTATTGCTGTTTTTATTTTGTGTTTTAATTTTCTCTCTATCTGTACTTTCTCTTGTGCTGGTGTGTTTGTTCCCATGTTCAGCACTTCGGTCAGGGTTTGCTGTTTTTAAAGTGATTTATAAATAAAATCGGCTTGGTTGGCAATCTCACACGTACCCTTTATGAAACTGGACGTGCAGAGAATCGGATTTCTTGAGTATTTTGAAGTTCTGGCAAACAGTTATCTCTCTCATCATTTTTCATTTGTTTTCAGGTTAGCAAAGAATATCACACACAGGCTATAGGGTCAACCAAAGGTTGTTATCAACTCGATATACCAACCCAGGGTTTAACAATCTAGCTATGAGTACGTCCATTGACACTGGCTGCATGAATGAGCCTCTGACGGCAGAGCAGGTGATTTTACACATGAAGATAAAATTAGAATATTAGAAAAAATATGAAGATGTGAAACATGTAACACAGGCTGAAGGAAACAACTGCAGTCAAAGCAACAGCAAAAATGCTAACTGTATGTGAATAGACTTATCAGTATTGCAGTGCTTTCATTAAGAAATCTGACAGATTAAAGTTGTGCATTTCTTTAAATGTATGTTTAGATGTGTTATAATTTCAGCTGCAGTGCCACTGGTGTTTATCAGTCTGAGAGCAAATAAAGAACAAATTTCTCTTTTTCCGGCTGCTTCCTTTGCTCACCATCTGCCTCCAGCTCACCATCTCTCTCTAGCATCTTCCTCTTTCTTGAACCCACCTGTCACTCCTACCACACACCTCACCGCTGTCTCTCTGTCCTCACGTATGTCCTGCACCACCTCGCATACTTCTCTATCACTCCTGACTTCCTCACGCAGTACCACAGTTCTTTTCTCACCACCCATCATCTGCTTTCTCTAGATCCACAAAAGTGAATAAAAAATTTGAAGCTCCTTCTGACCTTCTCTAACTTCTCCATCAACTCAAAGCAAACATCACATCTGTAGTGCTCTTTCTCAGCATACTCACTGATTGTCACGTCTCTTCTTAACCGAGCTTCAACTCTTTCCCATAGCTTCATGGTATGGCTCTACAGCTGTATCCCTCTGTAGTTACTACAGCGCTGCACATCACACTTGTTCTTCAAAATCTGTACCAGTGCACCTCTTCTCCATTACTAAGGAATCTTCTTACGCTCCAGGACTGTGTTAAACAATCTGATTAAAAAGTCCACTTTCCTCTCTCCTAGACATCTCCATACCTCCATTCGTATAGTATGTCACCACCAGCTACCCCACCACCTCAGCAGCCTGCAGTTCCCCCACCTCCTCTTCTGGCTGAGTTGGATAAATGTTGATGCTTCCTCACTCAGGCCCCTTACACACAATAATGTTTCCAGTGGAAACGGTGTCGTTTCCAAAAAGTGAGGCGTTTACACAGAGACATTTCAGAAACACAGAAACACAAAAACACTGAAAACGCTGCAGTTCCTATTCCCAGGCCACAAGTTGGCGGTGTGGCTATAGGAGCCGCAACCATACTGTGCATGTGTGAATTCCCCCGTCAACCGTAGCGCGCATGTGTGAGTGCCCCCTTTTCCATAAAGCATCGTTTTCATCCGTGTACACAGAAACGGAGGCCAGAGCATTTCAGAAATGCTCCACTCTGGAGCCCGTTTCCAAAAAGTATCGTTTTCATTCCATTCTTGTGTAAACGGGAGGCCAAAACACGTCAAAACTGTGCTGTTTTCATTTTGAAACGTGTCGTGTAAACGGGGCCTCCATGCACTCTGCTGCACCTCCTCAAATGAAACAAAAATGGCTTACCTGGTTTACTTTCTCAGGGCCCGGGCACTTAGGTGGGCTCTGGCTGTGCTAAACAGTAATGTGAACCTTTTTATTCAGACTTTATAAAGAAATTCAAGAGTGTTTTTGACAAGGAAGTTCTGATGCTGCAATCCGCGGATTACTCTGTGGATTTCTGGATTCTTACTAAGGAGATCAGATGGGAAGGCAAAGCTCTGCATAGACCATTCTTACATGGTTTATAAGATCATATCAGATATAGTTGGTTGTTAAGGACTTGCCTGTGTCCCTTGACTTTCTTTTCTTGTGTATAAGGATGGATGATCATATTCAGGAGTGCAGCCGCATTAAGGACTACACCTCCTGTGGGGCAGCGGTCAGCCAGGATTCCACTTCCAGTGGAGTTGCCCTGGAAGCTGCTGTGAACAATAGCAAAGCCACAAACAATGCTAACCTTGTGCCCATGCCGTTGGGAAGGCCTGTCTCGCTTCACGGAAAGACAAGAAACGCAGCTGGTGAGTCTTTTTTGTGGAAGTCTGCCAACAATAGTACAGTGTTTTTATGTGCTTCTGAGTGTAATTCATCATCTTTTTCATGTTAATGTGCATTGGTCTGCAGCCCAAAAGGCACAAATACTGCCACTGGTTTCTGCTATCCATCAGCAGAGTGGAAATGCACAGATTAAACCCCTCCACCATAGACCAACTTTGAGACCTTGGACTACTTTGCCAGCACAGTGCATTACTGACCTCACCTGTCTCTTTCCACCCTACCAAGAGACACTGCAAGCGGTGCCAGAGGAAGCAGAAGAGGGGAAAACATGGAGGTATCCGGGCTAGCAGCTATTCCAAACCAGCTGGATATTCCCACCATCATACTGTCCAATGTACAGTGACCAGCTAACCTGCTATTGAACAGACAGAGCCGGCTGGAGGGAGGGAAGACCCCCACAGTAGCGGGGTCTGTGTTTGTATCAGGGATGTTTCGTGTGGGGAGTCTGTTGTGATCTGTAAACACTGCTCATTGCTGATGGAACTATTGATTATTTAACACCATCTCTTCTACCTGCCACAGGAGTTTAGAACAATTCTTTTAGTTGCTGTTTACATCTCCTCTTGCAACAACAGCACAAACAGAAGATGGGCCCTCAGGGAACTTTATTAAGCCATCAGTGAGCAGCAGACAGCAAACCCGGACACATTTCTTATCCTGGCTGGGGATTTCAACCATGCTGACACCACAACTGTATTTTCTAAACTACAGCAGCATGTTGATTTTCCAACAAGGGGAAACAACACATTAGACTTGCTCTATACTAATACAAAGCTGTGCCCCCCCACACACCGGACTCTCAGACCATATCACCGTTACGCTAATGCCAGCATACAGACCCAGGAATATACTGAGACTGTCACTGCCTACGTTAAAAAGTGCTTTGAGAATGTCATTGTCACTAGGCCCATCACCATTATGTCCAACCAGAAGCTACAGCTGACTGAGGAGGTCCTGGGGCTGTTAAAGGCATGTAATACTGCTTTCAGAACTAGTCATGAAGCTGGCCTGAAACTCATCAGGGCCAGTTGGTCATGGGACATCAGAAAAGCCAACATAACACCTCAAAGATAACAATCAGCTCAGACATAGCAGAGACACAAGGAATCTGTGGCAGGGGATCCAGACCATCACTGTCTACAAACCCTCTCCACAGACCTTTGACAATCTTCTTCCATGTATGGCACAGAGCTTTCTTGGTGGGCCCGTCTGTCTGTCGTGGATATGAACAGTTTTTGGAGTGGCACAAATAATTTGTGTGGCATCTTATTGTGACACCTGATCGTTCTGTAAATAGTTGCACAAAAAATGCCTGCGTGCATTAATGTAAATAACTTATATTTGTACTTTTAATTTGTAAAAAAAATAGCTTGTTAAATAAGTTTGTAGTTTTCATGGTAAAAAAACCAAACTTTTTTCTACTCAGATTTGATGTTTTTTTATGTGGTGATACAGTGTGTCAAAATGAAAAAAATAACTAGTCGCACATTTGAGGTTGTGGTGAAAACAAAGATGGCAAACAAAGCAAAGTAAAGAGTTTTTGAAATGAAAGGTAAAGACTGATGACCTGTCCAGGGTTTACACTGCCTCTCACTCAACCTTGGACAACTGGGATATGCTCCACCACCACCACCACCACCACCACCACCCAAAACCTTGAATTGGAAAAGTGGAAGAAAATGGATTGATTATTCTCTGCCAGAAAGATATATTGTATTACAAACAGTTCCATGTGGTATAAAAACATTTCCTGTATGTGTCCTTGTAGCAGTGGAGCTGAATCAGTCTGTTAGAGAATATGCTCCACTGCCTGTCCAGTAATGCTGCAGAGGATGGTCAGGATTACCCATGATGGGTAACAGTTTGTTCAGTGACCTTCTTCACAGTAGCTACAAATGTGTCCAGTTTGCAGCCAGCAGAGCCAGCCTTCCTGAGCCATTTAGTCAGTCTGTTGTGTCACCATTTTCAATGTCGCTCTCCCAGCAGACTACAGAAACAGCACTCACCACAACTGAGTAAACAGTACGTGGTACTTAAATTACCCTAAACTATTCTAAACCTTACTCTACCCTAAACTTGAAATGAAACATTCTAATAATTTGTTATACTGGATTTTTGATATTCATAAGACATAAGTTATAATCACCAAAAGTAAAACCAAAAGACACTGTAATGAAAATGGAATACATGAAAGTTTACCTTTTTGAATAAAATTACCAAAAATAACTTTTTCATGATATTCAAAATTTTTGAAATACACTAGTACAGGAATGATCTCATGATCCAATGTACTGAAGGTAGAGGAAAGGTCATGAGGTCATTCACATGTACACAATAACCTCATGACCTTTTCTCTACTGACCTTTCCTCTTCCTTCAGGACTTATACATTTTAGCTCAGTGTCAGGCTTTCAGCAAAGCAAAGGTTTTTGTACACAAATGTTTATTTTGTAATATAAGACTTTTGGCACTGTGTTGCTCCACAGTTGTAATTTAGATTTGGTTTCCTGCTTTGTGCACTGATTCTCTGGGTGTTTAAATCTGTATGAGAGTTTGGCCTTCAACCATATCTTAAAACCCCTCTTAAAGTTCTTCTGACACGAATCTCTCCACTGGCTCTTATGCGTTCCTGGAAGCCCTTTAGTGATTACAGAGATGGGAGCACATGGAAGAGACAGTGCAGTTTGAATAATAGATGTGCAAAAATGGAAAGCAGGCTCCAGTGGGCTTTGCTTGGCAGCTATTTTTGGTGGGTACTAGGCTAATAGCACCAACACTCAGAATTTTTTGAGTGACTTGAAGTGACCCACTGGTAGCAATTCCAATAATTGAGTAGAAAGTTCTAATCGTCATTTAAGTTGAAGTCTCACTTAGGCTATGTTCACACTGCAGCCTGAAGTGACCCAAATCCGATTTTTTCGCCCTCATTTGACCTGTATCCGATCTTTTTATGCCAGTCTGAATAACACAGATCCGATTTTTTCAAATGCGACCCAGGCCACTTGTATATGTGGTCCTAAATCCGATACTTATCCGATCTTTTCAAATGCGACCTGCGTCTGTACGGCCAGGTCGCATTTATCCGACTTGCACGTCATTGATACTCAACAAACGTCACTGTTCTGCGTCCCGTTACGTGGACGCGGGAAGGAAAACGTGTGTTACTTCCGCAAACATTGAGCGCGCTCGCTACATGTGATGTTATCACATCCTCTGCTGCGCTTTCAGGTTCGTCTGTTGTTCACACACAGATCACATGCAAGTCGCATATATTTGGAAATGTGAACGACCACGCAAAAAAAAAATCGGATTTCACAAAAAATCTGAATTGGGTCACTTCAGGCTGCAGTGTGAACATAGCCTTAAATTCTAGTCAAAAGTGGAAGAGAATGCAAAGGCTTTAGTTATCAAGCCCTTCTCCTGTGGACCAGCCTCCAGTTTGGAGGGTTAGGAGACTTTAAGATTTTAGTTTATACTTAGGCTTCGATCAGGTGACCCTGTAACCTTCAGCCATGTCAGGCTGCTATAGGCTCGCGCTCCTGAGGAACTTCAAAGATCATCAAACAAATTTTGTCATTTGACAAAGATAACCTGATTAAAGACGAAATGCAGTTTTTAAATGATGATCTCATTTATTAAGGGGAAAAAAAGTTATCCAAACCTACCTGGACCTGGGTGGAAAAATAACTGCCCCCTAAACCTA
This sequence comes from Australoheros facetus, assembly GCA_030220045.1. Classification (NCBI taxonomy): domain Eukaryota; kingdom Metazoa; phylum Chordata; class Actinopteri; order Cichliformes; family Cichlidae; genus Australoheros; species Australoheros facetus. The sequence goes on from JASGAU010405403.1 coordinate 18,091, forward strand.
ATAACTGGTTGTTGCACCCTTGGCAGCAAGAACTGCAACCAAGCATTTGCAATAACTGGCAATGAGATGTTCACATCACTGTGGAGGAATTTTCTCCCACTCTTCTTTTCAGAATCGTTTTAATTCAGTCAGAATGGGGGATTTTTGAACGACCTGTTTAAGGTTATGCCAAAGCATCTCAAACTTATTTAAATCCAGACTTCAAAACTTTGAGCCATTAAGAGGTGGACTTGCTGGTACGTTTCCATTGTGAGCTTGAGCTTCAGGGCACTAACTGATAGCTGGACATTCATTTTTTTTGGTAGAAAGCGGAATTCATGGTTCCATCAGTTATGGACAGTCGTCCAGGTCCTGAGGCAGCAAAGCAGCCCCAGACCATCACACTACCACCACCATTTTTGTCTTGGTATGATGTTCTTTTTATAAAATGTTGTGCTCTATGCCAGATGTAAAGGGACACAAACCTCCCAAAAAGTTCAACTTTTGTCTCATCAGTCCACAGAATATTGTCCTAAAAATCTTAGAGATCATCAACATTTTTTGTCAAACATGAGACGGACCTTTGTGTTCTTTTGATCAGCAATGGTCTTTGCCTTGGAACACTGTTATGGATGCTATTTTGCCTTCTTTATTGTTGAATCATGAACACTGACCTTAACTGAGGAAAGTGAGGTCTGCAGTTCCTTAGATGTTGGTCTGGGTTATTTTCTGACTTCCTGGATGAGTCTTCAGTGTGTTCTTTAAGTAAATTTGTAGGCCTGTCACTCCTACGAAGGTTCACCACTGTTACGAGTTGGCTTAGTAACCCTTTTCAGACTAATAATCAGTGCCTTTGTTTCTCATATATTTCTTTAGATCGTGGCATGATTGTGTTGCTTTTTGAGATCTTGTGCCCTACTTTACTTTTTCAGACAGGTTCTTCTTAAGTGATTTCTCGATTCAAAAGGTTGGACAGTAATCAGGCCTGGGTGTGTCTAGTAAAAACTGAACTCAGCTTTCCAGAAAATGTGGTTACAGTTAATTTGTGTTTAACAAGGGTTTGGATAACTTTTTCTCTTAATAAATGACATCATCGTTTAAAATCTGCATTTTAAATGATGTTTACTTGGGTTATTTTAATGTTAAAATTTGTTTGGTAATCTGAGTAATAAAGTAAATATCCAAAAAAGTAAGAAATCAGGTAGGGGGTAAATATTTTTTCATGGCACAGCTGAGGAAAAGATGAAAAATGTATATTTTTGGAGAACCACATGCTTTCCTTTTTCCATGGCTAAATCATGAATGAGTCACAAGCCACAGCAATTTCAGCCTGACATACACTCTGTATCAATTGCAATCCATACTGTGAACATAAAGGAAAAATTGAAACACTAAGGCC
>JASGAU010405404.1:0-12900 GCA_030220045.1 Australoheros facetus
TATAAAGATATTTGAAGTGGCCAAAAAGCTCTGGATTGATTATAATGTAGGTACAATAACACAGACTCCTAAAGATTGTTGAAAAACAGGGTATTTCTGCATTTTATATATAAGCCCTTCATAAATCATGTTGACTGCACTCTATTTACCAATATAAGCAAAGACATTACAAATAAAAAACACACAGAAACATCAGAATCACTTTATGACAGACGATCACTTTTTTCAAAAAGACCGGCCGCTGTTGAAAGTAACTAATAAAGTAACTAGTAATCTAACTTAGTTACTTCTAAAATTAAGTAAAGTAACTAAGTTACTTTTTAAAGGAGTAATCAGTAAACAGTAGTCGGACTACTTTTTCAAGGTAACTATACCATCACTGGTCCTGTGAAGCTTTGCTGCATCTGGCTGAATGTGAGTGGACCAGTGACTGGAGCAGCTAGTATATTCAAGCGCACTTCACAGTACAAACATGTCTACCTCCTGGAGAGTGTTATTCATTTGGCAGGATGTTGTGAAGAGGTTTTTCTTTACCATCTAAAGAATCTTGTAATCTTGGCTCTCCTGTGGACATCTGGCCTTTGTTTTTGCTCTTGATCAGTGAGTTATCACTTACATTTCTTACGTGAGAAAATAGGTGACTGGATGAACAACCAACAACCCACAGCCCTATGGTGATACCTGAGAAGCACGCACTGTTTTTAACACTCAGTGTAACTTCACTACAAAGAAGTTCTTAGTCTATTATGACTCAGTGTTTTCTGTGTAGGAGCAACACACGACCATGCTAGTCCCTTAAGTTTGGACGGTCGTAATAAATGTGCTTCAGGCATTAGGGACCCTGTCATCTTCCTGTTGCATGGTATGTGATGAGTCATGATGGCAATGCTGCTAAACAAAACATGAAAAATGTTGCATTTTCCATTTTCATGTTCTGTAGATTTCAGTGATCAATAAAGAGGAGGGTTTCTTTTTCATGGCAAAACGCCATAAACACAACCTACATGCAACATGAAATGCATTACCATGAATGAGGTATGTGCTGGGTGTCAGATTTTCTAGCCTCTCAGCAATTTCCTGTTAATGGTGGTTCACCATGTCACCAAACTGTTCACTGAAAACTCACTCTTTTCACACGAACACAACATTAAGTTGTGAAGGTTCCTCTGGCCACGTGTGAAGTGGATGTGGTCAACCTGCAAGGAAGGAATAAGTATCAGACATCTAATTTCCTGTTATGAGTATTGCTGAATGTTAGCATGCAGACACTTTCAGACTGGGACTTCACTCATCTGAACAATGTGCAATCAATTTACACCAACCCCGTGTTTCATGGAGACACATCAAAATTTGCCATTTAGCCAGGGTACCATCGTTTGATGAAAACTTTAAAAAAAAAAGAAAAAAAAAGAGGCTTGTCAGAACTTAAAAATCCTTTATCCTTTTTTACTGGGCTGATATCAAAGTCACTGGAGTGGATGAAGACAGAAATGGACTTTAACCATGTAAACAAATACACACAGTGAATATAAATATTTATCCTGCTTAATAATGATGGATGTGTTCACTTAACTTATGATGTTTCTAGCTTTTGTGGTTTGAATTTAGCATTTTCAATCAGTATGTGGTTTCAGTCATAAATTTCACGGTCCCTTGTTCTCACAGGACTGTGCAAACAGATCCTAGGTGTTTGCGCTTCAGCCACACAACTATTCAACTGAAAACTTCGCAACTACAGAAGGAAAATTGTGTTCTTGATCTTACAAAACCCATCGTGGACTAATAAATACCAACACACAAAAGATTGCTTTGAAACGTATTGCTGGCATCAACTTGAAACTGAGCAAATATAAAACAAAACAAAAAACTATACTCCACTTTATTAAGTGCACCTGTTCAATTGCTCATTAACAAATTTCTAATCAGTCAATCACACGGCAGCAACTCACCTCATTTAGGCATGTAGACATCATCAAGACAACCTGATGAAGTTCAAACTGAGAAACTTTGAAAGAAGGAATGCAGCCACCCCTCAGTTCTTTATATTTTGCTTCCAAGGAGCCAGCTTTTCAAGTATGTTTTTAAAGTGCTCTTGAGCAATAGTCCTCCTGGCTTTCTGAATCTCTTTAAAAGAAAAAAAAATTCTGTTAAGCCACTTAACACTATCCTATGAGTCATTCAAGCATATAAAAGGAACCTAACTCAAAAGATGAACCATCTTTACATAACAGACAATATAGCAAAGAACCCATTTTAAATTGTATCATTAGGCACTTTCATTAGCAGCCAAAGCAACCATTTGTTCCCATTTCTTTAGTTAAATCTACAAAAAAGCCAAAGAAAACACAGTTTGACAGGAATAAAATTGCATTTTTTTGGCCAACAAGGTGATTCATAAAGAGCTATTAGCCAAATTGGCATATCTCAACATGGTGTTGGCATATGAATATGAATCTATCCTGTCCTATATTAATTGTTCAGGCTTCTGGTGTTATGTATGGGAGATATTTTCTTAGCACACTTTGGGCCCTTAGTACCAATTGAGCATTGTTTAAATGCCACAGCCTACCTGAGTATTGTTGCTGCCCATTCACTTATGACCAGTGTACCCATGTTCTGATGGCTGCTTCCAGCAGGAAAACACACCATGCCACAAAGATCAAATCATCTTAAACAGGTTTCTTGAATATGATAATGAGCTCACTGTACCTCCAAAGCCACCAGATCTCAATCCAATAGGGCACTTCTGGGATGTGGTGCAATTGGAGATTCTCATGGACACTCCTCTAGTTCACAGTAAAAAAGTCCAACCTGAACATCAGTCAACCTGAGTCATACATGACAGATGCATCATCTTAACAGGTGATAGAGAAGTTTCAGTCTCAAGTTACTGAGAAGGAAAAATGCTGGAATAATGTCATTCATGTTTTAGTAAGATGACTGGGAAGTAGGTACATTTTCTTTTACTGTTGTTTTTTTACTCCACAATTATTCTGCAGCAATAAAGTGTACTTTACAGGTGACTATCAGGTACAGGTCATGATGTGTTCACAATAAATATAATACTGTAATAAATAAATCCCCCTCAACCTATTAAAATGCTGCAGCGAAAATAACCCAACAGAACTCTGCATAGAAACAAAGTATTTTTTTTCTATAGTATGTATAGAAAAAAAACACATGAACTCACATTGAAACACCCTGCTCTAATATACTGAGATCTACAATATGCTGCTCTAACACTGAGAAACTCAAGCACTTTGCAAAAAAGGTTACCTTGTCAGCAAAAGAAAAAAAAAAAAAACAAAACAACAGTTTTCTCTTTTTTGTTAATTCATAACTTAAACAGAACTAAAATTTCCAGTTGGCAAGGCGACTGTCTTAGTACACAAAAACATTGGGTAAAAAATGCCTTCAGTTCCATAGAGGTGTAAATGAAGATGCACTTAGTTACTAAATTTGAATGAACAGCATTTTTTCTTTTTAGCAACAAAAACATGAGTTACAGTTTTGTATGATGCCTAAACAAACTGTATTGTAGTCCATTCCTCTTGAGGAGTACCTCTGAAACTGAATACTGTACTTTCACAAAGCTCAAATAGACTAAATCAAGTCATATCTCATCCTTTATATGCTTCTGACAATATCTCATTATACAAACACTGACAGAATCTCCATGCTCGCAGTTTGTAACGTCGCCTGATGATGATGATAACCCTGATGACAGTAGGCAGACTCCAGTGCTATCACCACATGAAGCTTGGATAAATTAAGTTTAAATGTCATTATATTTAAATTTAGAGGACGAATTATGTTCTACAATATTCATGTTGGTTGTTTTAAGGCGATTCTAGCATGTAGGACAGCCTAAAGTCTGACACATAAGTGCAAACTGGAGATCTTGTTTTACAGAGAGGATGTTGTTCCACAGTCACAGGAGATATAACAATAATTCTCCACAAAATTCAAATAAGACAAAATTAAACCCAATTTATCCAAGCTTCATTGATTGAGAGCAGATTTATTTTCTATGCAATATTTTTGCCACCCATGACATCCGTATAAAACTGACTAATCTCATCATAATACACAGCAGCTATAATTCTCAATCACTGCAAAATAATGCAGCCCTTAAAAAAAAAAAAAAAAAAAAAAAGTATTGAACATGCATTACAACCCTTTGTAAATACATAAAGTGGTCAGAAATTGAAAAATTGTAATTTTATTTATTGCAAACAGTTTCATAATGTACACCTACATAATTATTTGCAAAAGTGAAGACACATCATACAGTTTTCTACAGTTAGACTGATTTTTATTATATACAGAGACATCTACTCCCAAAAATAAACAAATATGTATTCTAATCCTAGCAGAGGACTCACCGACATTTGCTGTTTTCACACATTTCAGCTTGCTCTGAAATCATGACAAAGTTCATGAAGATTTGAACTATTTACATTACATTTCATACTTACAAATGAAGAAAATTCAGATAATGCTGACATTAAAATCAGTCTTAAAAACTGTAGTGATAATGACTGGGGCAACACTGAGCACCTATATTTATTAACTCCCCTATATGATAAACAGTTCTTCACTGCAGCCATTTTGAAACACTGATAGGCGTGTTTAATCACGAGCCCAGAGACCAATCAGCGATCCTGTATGTTCCCTGACTGGTTGATTTGTGTCTGGAGGTTGATGGCTGTTGCTAGGTGAAACTGGTCCTGGTGATTGCTTTGGTTGCTATTAGACTTCCGTGATTGCCCGTAGTTGGCAATGAAGATGCCAGTTTGTTTGCAAACACTTGCCAACTACTGAAAGTTGAAAAAGTACAACAGAAACTGGAAATGGAGACAGCTCGCCTTCAAAGTAAAAGCTGCGCCTTTTGTTGCAGCATCTTCCATAAAAGCTACTGTCGGCCTACTTGCAACCAAAGGAACAGCAAGGTTTTCAGTGCACCACTGTATACCTGTTTATGACCAGTTTAGGCCAGCAATTGCCAATAACCTGAAGTAACCACTGAATACACATTTTTCCCTAGTGACCAGTGGTTGGGGGTTGAGGGGAGGTCCGTGACCAGTCTCTATGCCAAAATGACTGCGGCTTTATCAGTGGATTTTACAGCAACCTCTTGCCAACTGGTTGGAGAGTATGCATATTTCTATAGCAATCGCTGGTTGCCAGGGGGTCTGTATAAGAGTATAAGTCAGACTGTAGCAAGCCTAAAAAAACAAAACAAAAACAACCTAAATTCACATCAAGGACACTTAATGTAGTTAAAAAATTGCTTTGCATGTTGTCAAGTTGTAATATGATTTCATAATAATCTCTTTGATTTAAATGAATTAAAATCCTTGGTGACAAATTCTCAAACAGTTTCTACAGTAAGGCCTTGTGTGTGAGTAACTTTGTTCATCTATGGCAAACCACTCACAGTCTTTAAGAGGTCACCCTCTGAGCTCTATTTGAACATGGAGTTGAAGGCTCGTCCAATGATGAGCCTGCGAACTTCACTTGTCCCGGCACCAATTTCATACAGCTTTGCATCACGCAGGAATCGTCCCATTGGGTAGTCATTGATGTAGCCATTCCCACCTGACAAACAGCATACAGATATTAGTGTGAAGTTACTGAGTAGTAATAAAGTGCAAGACTGGCCATCTGTTAATCAGTAAAAGCCATTTTGAGAAATCAGATACTTATGTGGACAAAATGTAAATAAATAAATCAAACTAAATAAATTCTGCAGTAGAGACATGGAGTGAATTCATACAAGTTTTACAGATCTGTCAGTTACAACAGATTTAGGCCAATGACTGTCAGTGTAGAACAGATTATTGTAACAAATCAAACTTAACACTGAACTCCCCCACACATACAGTAAGTTATTTTTCTTAGTCAGATGGACGCTTCATATATATAGCATGCATATTCAACTTGCCATTTTTCCATAAATGTTGAAAGTAATGTGTGGTTTTGTTGCCATTTATTTAAAAAAAAAAACTACTAGGGTAATTGCAAAGCAGGGAGTTATCACATCAACTAATTAATAAGCAGTTTTTAACCATGAACTCCAGAAAATGCTGGGAAAATTAAGCTGGGACATTCTCAGCGCTGCACACAACAGGAAAAGGTGTGGATCAGACACATTCTCACTACTAGAAATCCTCCATCTGATTTAAACAGGAATGGGGTCTGCAAATAATTTGCAAGAAGCAAAACACGTGACCTAAAATGAACTCTTTTTCAAGGAAACCAACAAGGTGAAATCCATTTAATGAATAATCTGACTGATACAGACATCTGTGTTGTCACGTACAGCTCTGATGGGTGAAGTCGACAAAAGTTAAGGGCGTGAGTCCTTGTGTGAAAATAGCTTTATGTTAATCCCAAACTTGACAAACTACTCAAGACTCACTCTATGACTGGCTTTCTTTCCGTTAACTAGACTTTTCTAACAGCTGTGTGTTGCTTATAACCTGAAATATAATGTTTGTATAATTATTAAACCGTGGCAGTTTCCTCAGTTTAAGAATAAGGTCTCATTTCATTTCAACACTGGTTCTTGGCACTCACCTAAACACTGAATGCCATCCAAAGCAACCTGAGTGGCATTCTCAGCACAATACAGGATCACGCCAGCACAATCCTGCAAACGCACAAACCATCACAGTGACTGTGTGCAAAGTTGGAAAAGAGAGTGATAGGATGCAGACTTGAAACTGAGAACTTTCAGGATCCTAAAAAAGAACAAATAGTGTCTAAACATTTCAAGGAGTTAAATCACAATTTCCTATAAAATACTTAATGCATCAAAAAGGACCATCAGAGGGGTTGTGGGGGGGGAAAAACCCCCCAAAAAACAAACTAAAAAATCTTTAACAGTTTCTCGATTAAAGTGACCGGATGGTGCAGAGGTCAACGTGATTCCAAATCTTCTCACCTTTGCACTGAAGTGTCCTTTGTCACAAGCACGTGCAACGCTGTACAAATACTGCCGACAGGCGCTCAGCCTGGTGTACATGTCGGCCATCTTGCCTTGCATCAGCTGTCAAACAAATGAACATTTGGTGAGTCTCGCTGGACTTAATGTAAGGGATCATTTATCACAAAGGCTGTAATGATATTTGCATTTTTATTCTCTAAATAAAGTGAAAAATGAAGGCAAAACCTGAAAGTGTCCAATCTTCTGACCGAAAGCTTCTCTGACATGCAGATAGGGAACAGCAGCGTCCAAAACTGCCTGCATGATGCTGAAAATAACACACACACACAATTTGATGTAAATTGCAGGATACCCAAAACATTTATTCAAATATTTATTTCTGTATTCTGACAATACCGTACTGAAAATTTTCATTTACATAAACATTTAAAGAAACTTGGAATGAGGCAAAAGAGTTACTTCAAAAGTGCTCAAGTAAAAAAAAATGGGTTCAATAAAACTGCAGATGCATGCAAAGCACATAAAGGCTTTTCAGCTGAAGCAGTGATGTGGTAAGATTTTTAACAAGACCATCACTGATGAGGATTATCCTCCCACGATTAATTAAAATATAAAATAAATGTAGAACTCAGGATAACATTACAGCAACATTTCATAACAGAAAACCCTTCAGCAGACATCTTCTTAGCTTCTGCAAAACTACTTTGCCCTAATTTGGAGGGAGTGCTCTAAACTTTTATCCAAATACTTTTAATCACACCTGGGTTGATAAAGCCAAAATACACATTACAGCAAAAATGCTGTAAGAGATTTATATTCTGTAATTATCATTTATACAACTGTTTTTTGGTATCTACATCCTAGAACAGACACAAAAATGTCCATGGTAAACAAATCAGAGAACGTACATACTATCCTCTGTACAAGGGTGTGTACTACATAATGTCTACTTATATAATCTATAACAATAAGGTAGACATAATGCATACTTACAAGGTATTCACATCATATTATACTCATGTGTACAGGAGTATTACTACATAATGTACCCATACTACGTAATCTGCTGTATTATGTATAACATCACTATAATCATAAGGTGACCATGTCGTTTACATTTGAGTAATATTACTGAGCAGCAGGAATGGTTTTAATATTGCTCAATGAGTCATAGTCTGTACTATTTATGGCCATGAGTCATTCCTGAACAACATGTTATACAATCAAGCCAATTGAATTATACAAGCCAATCAGGTTAATCAATGTGGCTGCAGCCTAGAACTGATGTTACTATAAACCAGGGGTGTCCAAACTTGCGGCCCTCGGGCCGTTTCCGGCCCCGCCCACTTCCTGTCTGTGAATTGATGTCAAAAATAACATACAATTTGCCCCTTTAAGTTACTTTTTTGACATTTCGCTTAACCCTCTTAATTGGAGGGGAAAGCGAAATGTCAAAAAAGTTTGGACACCCCTGCTATAAACTAACTAACTAACTAACTACCTACCCAGAAATTTGGGTAGTTTCTCACTATCTGCCAGCTGTTCAGTGACCTAGGTCAGCTGCTAGCTTTGGGGAATCCCCACTTTCTCCAGTTCAGTCAATAATGGTCAAGTAGGTAAAGCCAATCACACAGCACAATATGATCACATGATCAGGCTAAACCAATCAGGCACAAGAAAATAACCAAATGTTGAATTAATAAGTATTCAAATATGAGCATGGGTTCTAGACTTGGGTGGACTGGCAATGCAGAACTACTAAGATAAAAATGAGAGATTTTAGATTTTATTTGGGGTTCAACAGTAGATGTATATAATTCATGGTCTGGTTTTAGTATATTTCCAGTATACTAGACAAAAAGAAAGACAAATGCACATTTTTGTCAATTATCTTAAAGAATGAAAACAAAACATCTTAAAGGGCTTTAATTATTCCTGTAACACATCAGACACTCAAGTGCTGCATATCAAATTCATTCAAATTAACAACTATAGGGAGATGTGTCATTTCAGCTTTATTACACTTTACTTCAACAAACAGTTGCACAGGTCCCAGTTCACTGATATACTGTCCCAGTCAAATCACTTTACGAGTGATCCTTACCCAATAGGTCCAGATGCAAGCACCAGTCTCTCCAGATCTAAGCCACTCATCATCACATATACACCTTTGTTTAATGGACCCAGGATGTTCTCCGCTATAAAAGAGGAAAAAAATTAAATCAAATCAAAAATAAATGAAGCACCACACCAATAAAAAGACAATCAAGTTTGCATTAGGATCACATGACACATATTTGGCAACCAAACCACAATGTGTTCCATTAGACACACCTGGGATTTTACAGTCTTCAAAGATGAGCTCACAAGTGTTTGATCCTCTCATGCCGAGTTTGTCAAGTTTCTGTGCGGTTGAGAATCCAGGCATTCCCTACACGAAGCATATATATGAATACACAAATAAGACAACTTGCTTATTATTAGTACACCTTTGTTTTACTGAATTTACCTTTTCAACAATGAAAGCTGTGATGCCTTTTTGATAGGCCTCAGGATCTGTTTTGGCATACACAATAAGCACATCGGCATCTGGGCCATTTGTGATCCAGAACTTGTTGCCATTCAGAACATAATAGTCTCCTGTAAAAAGATTGCAGTTATATAATAGTTACTTTATTGTATAACAATTTCAGGGCATTGCACTTTCCAACAACTTAACAAAAATCTCTCTGGGCTCTCTGGTTTAACAACTTGGACGTAAACACAAAAGCACTTTTCCATTACCCTAACAATCACCAGCAGCTTCAAAGTCACTACTTACAAAGCATAAATGCAGCTTTCAAACCCCATAACTTACACCCAATGGTGTAAGGCAGGGGATCCTCAAGTCCAGGCCTCGAGGGCCGGTGTCCTGCAACTTTTAGATGTGTCTCTGCTTCAACACACCATCATTAGCAGGACTGTGGAGAACTTGACTGCATACTGAGGAGGTAATTCAGCCATTTGATTCAGGTGTGTTGGATCAGGGACACATCTAAAACCTGCAGGACACAGGCTCTCGAGGCCTGGAGGATCCCTGGTGTAAGGTATACCTCACTCAACCTAGTTGTGCATGTGAGGAAGCACGAGAAGGTATATTTGTGTATATTTGCAACCTTCAGCCAGTAGCTTTCGTTTTATGATTTGATAATGCCATTTGGGGGCGGGGCGGGGCAGGGCNNCAAAAAAAACACACACACAAAAAAAAAAACCACACAACAACAGAGGGCACTGATATTATTTTTGTCCTCTCAGGCCTGCCAGTAGAGACTGACTGCATTCTCTCTTCATATCTTTTTGCTGTTGCTGTTTGATTTCCTTGCTGTTTTTGTCTTGTCACCTTTGGCTCATGCCAAGCTCTCTTCATGGACAGTTCCAAAATTTTTGTGCGCACAACTTCTAATATTTCTATTTATTTTGTAAGTTCAGAATTAAAATGTTATACGTATTTCTTTTCACTTCAATGACAAGAAAATATGTAAGTTCACAGGTGCCCAAATAGTTGCATACAACTGCACACAATATAGAAGTGCTGAAATCAATTACTTTACTATAAAATATTGATGTGTGCTCTCGGGTGTATTAACTTGGAAACTGACAAAGACAATCACAGACGCTGATTTTATGGAGAAATTAAAAACTGCTCATCATTCAGCCGAACATAGTGCTTACCTATGTCATAGACTGTATATAAAAGTACACAGCATCTAGCATTAAGTGCCTTAAGCCTGCATTCGTTCTAATAACACCACATGGTGACGTCACTTGCTACAAAAACAAAGTCCAACTGTATAGAAATCTATCGGAATACAACTCTTCAGCTCGCTCGATATATGACAGTAAATACTAATAAGTTTATGGCCTTAGGTAGTAGTTTCAAGTATAAATGAATAAACCATACTATTTATTTTATAAATAATGTTCCCCATTGGTGTCCAAAAGGAAAATATGGGGTATGCGTTAGGATGGAGCTGCCTTTTTACTGACAAATGCGGCAAGAAGCGTGCAGCATTCCTCAGTTTCTCAATGAGATCTACGCAACAATGTCTCATGAAAAAATAAATAATACAAACTGCACATTGTCTACATCCACTGCAAGGACATCTGAAAACTTAGATTCACAGCAGAAACCACATAGTTAGGATTTTTCCACCTTTTCCTAAACAAAATGCAAATAAATAAATAAACTTTCCAAAAAAAAAAAAAATTATACAGTTGAAATGTTTCTCTCTATCCCTGAACCCTGTACCATGCATCAAAATGAATTCATCCACGTTCTTAACCACTTATCCAACTTAGCTTTGCGGGGGAGCTCAAACCTATCCCAGCAGCCATTGGGCAAGAGGTGGGGTGCAACCTGTACAGGTTACCACACCATCACAAGGCTGAAGAAGTAAGTCTGAACCACACACTCCCACACATACACCTATAGCCAATTTAGAATCACCAATTAAACTAACAAGCACTGCAGTACCCAGTAGGAAACACATGCAGGTACAAAACTGTCTTGCTGTGAGCTGAAAGTGCTAAACAGGCTGCAAAATGAACAGCTGAAACAGCTACCTGTTCATAGATCGTCTGTGACACATATCAAAAAAAGGTGATAACTTAAATACATAAGACAGTCTGTAGCCTCACAGACCTTCACTGCTATCATATCATAATAACTATGAATCAAAAGAGTTTTTTTTAGGTAAATAACTGTCAAATTTTATGCCTCTATAGCAGCTCATACAATCTGGCAATGCAGCACAGACACAGCACCTTGCTGAGTGTGAGTCACTTGTACATTTTCAGTGTGGGAACAGCCAAAAGTGTTACACACACACACACTTTAACATTTAATGGTAACAGATTTCAGATAGTGTTCTTACATAAAGTTGTATCCATATTTTGTTAATTCTGAAGTGAAATGAAATACAATGAATCATTAATTAAACAGCTAAAATAAAAACTATATTATTTAGCGATTGTGGTGTAAGATTGGGGATCCTCCTCCTTGTAAAGCCCCTGATATTAGGAGCGCTCAGCAAACAGATTTCTCTAAGCAGTTCACTGAGAAACTCAAATCAACTGACAAAGCAGACCAAGAGTAAAAACACAAAGACCTGAAAGACTAAGAAAACCTTCTGAAAACTGCACATGTGCTGAGGAGATCTTGTTGATGTGCACCACATACTGGATCTACAATTAAGCAAAATGTTTAAAATCTGAACATTTATCATCACCTCAGAGAAGCGAGTCACAATTTTGGCGTCCTACCTTCTTTCTTTGCTCTGAGTTTCATCGACACAACATCGGAGCCAGCATTGTTCTCACTCATTGCCAGGGCTCCAACATGCTCTCCTGTTATTAACTGGCAAAAGGAAATAATAAGATTGATGAAATAATTAAACTAACTCATTAGTTTCATGTTTTTTTAATCAGGATTTAAAGGAGAAATGTTTGGTCCTAACCTTTGGCATGTACTTCTCCTTCTGTTTTTCGTTGGCATGGCGTATCAACTGGTTGACACAAAGGTTAGAGTGGGCGCCGTAACTGAGACCAATGGCTGCTGACACTCGTGACAACTCCTCCATCACAATTATGTGATCCAGGTAGCCCAATCCTGTGCCTCCACATTCCACTGAAAGGAATATACAGTGTGAGCTGAGTATAAACTCACCTAATAACAGCTATAATAAAAAGAGTAACCTTTAGTTCATGCCTTTACATAAAGAGGTGGTTTCATATAGAAATGCACCATAAACTGCGCCTTACACATACAGTGGTGTGAAAAAGTGTTTGCCCCCTTCCTCATTTCCTGTTATTTTGCATGTTTGTCACACTTAAGTGTTTCGGAACATCAAACCAATTTAAACAATAGTCAAGGACAACACAAGTAAACACAAAATGCAAGTTGTAAATGA
>JASGAU010405407.1:0-11723 GCA_030220045.1 Australoheros facetus
CACACACACACACACACACACACACACACACACACACACACACACACACACACACACACACACACACACACACACACACACACACACACACACCTCAGCTAAAGCATTTTCTTTCTTCAATCACATAAAACTGTGATTGCATAGAGAAGATAAAGTAAGCAGGAGCAGAAGTTAAAAACTCAAGAGTATTGCAGCAGCGTATTCACAAAAGCTCCCATGTAAGCACACCAGGTGACTAACCCCCCTGTTCAGCTATTAGTTAGACACAGCAGGTACCGGGGGGAATTGTGGTGTTACTGATGTAGGTGCTGGTGCACCTGTCTCCTGACACAAACCCAGAATAGCTGGCAGGGATGCTGTAAGGCAGCACGCATGTCTCCTCTTCACTTATAGAGAGCTGGAGGAGGCCAGCTCAGGTCAGACTTGGATCAGCTGCCATAAACTACTACTGTTCAATACCTGGATGGCATTTGTGCCATGCCAGGGCGCATTTCTTTGTATAAAAAGGCCACTTTCAGCTGGTCCCTTATTCACAAGGGGTCGCCACAGCAGCCAGCTCCTCCTGGGGTCAAACCAGGGATCTTTCAATTGTTAGGCGAATGTGTAAATCTCTACACTATGGTGCCATTTCCTTGTGTGGATATCTAAAATTGGTTGTGTTCCCAATCACAGGAACTCATGAATTACCACTTGTTGTTTGATCCAAACACCTGGTTTTACAGTGGGAAATGCACAGAAATATTTTTTTGGCTGACACTTTGGCTTTTCATTTTCTATAACTCATTAAGTAAGTGTTAACTAGAGGTGTTACTAAAGCGATAATGTTACCCTCAGACAGAGCCAGGCAACCTGCTCCCTCTTTTATCAAGTCTTTATGCTAAGCTAAGCTGCTGCTGTCTATAGCCTCGTATTTACTGCACAGGTATGACAGCAGTATGAATCTCATCCGATTCTTAGCAAGACATCTAATAAACATATTTCCCCCTAATTCAGATTTATTCCTGTAATCACTATTTTACAGCTTTCAATACCATTTAGCACTAATAATGAAGCTTTGTGTAAAAACTAACAAATCAGGTATTATTGCTTTATATATCCATTGAAATACACTAATAAATGCAGCATTTTGGGGTGCCCAGATGTAACGAAATATTCCTCTGACTGGAGTAAATCCTCCCATAAACCCTCCCAAAGTGGTGCACATTAAAATCTAATTCCTCTTTCTCTTTTACAGTAGCAAACATAATCACACTTTTATTTTGTGTGTGCGTGTGTGTGTGTGTGTGTGTGTGTGTGTGTGTGTGTGTGTGTGTGTGTGTGTGTGTGTGTGTGTGTGTGTGTGTTCGATTTATTTATGGAGAACATGTGGCCCGTCTTTCACCTCACACCTCCTTCATAGACTCATTCTCAACCTGGGAGCATCATGTCCACTCTGCTCAGATTCCAAAAGTATGACACAATAACAATCCTGAATGGCTCATGCTTCGCACAAAAAGGTGAATTGCATTTCTTTGTGAGGTGGAGTAAATTACTGTTTAAGTGTTTTAGTGAAGGAAAGGTGTGTGCGCGTGTGTGTGTGTGAACCAGCCGGTGATTTCACAGGGTGTTGTTTAAACACCGTGGAGTGGCCTCACCCACTGCAAAGCAGCCTCGGCAGCTGCAAGCTGCTCTTAATCTTCAGCTTGTCTAGCCGGTCTCCATGTCTGCACGGGTGGAGGTTAATGGAGCACTGTGCATTAAAGCTGTTCTCAGGCTGTGTGAGAACAAGTTTTTGGGACTTATGTAAGTAGAAATGATATGTAAAGGAGCCCAGAGGCTGACAATGTTAATGCACATCTGGAGACCGAAAGAGACAGACGGTCTGATCTCTACAAAGTGAAGTCTGGAAAATCTATAATGAACTGCAAAATATGAAATTTGTCAATCTAAAAAACTTCAGTGAACACATTTATGAGTTAGTGCAACAGCTTTGCAAGCTATCGGCGCTAGAAGTAGACAGCGAATATTTGTTATTTCAAATAAACTGATGCCATCTTGCATGAATTCAGTCAGGATGCCAAATCCTCATCAAAAATCATGTATTCAGGCAATTAATTAGCATTTGTATGTGATGATTATGCTGTGGTTGTTACTCGGAGTAGGTTATGTGTTGAATAACAAGCTGTTTAAAGGCCTTACATAAAACTTAAAAGTGTCAGATTAGCTCTGAAAGAGATGGCAGGACTGAAGTTATATAAATACACACGGTATGTATCCACATCCCATACTAAATTCATTAATTTTGAAATAAAAAAAAATAAATCTGTCAGTACTCTCAGCAGATTATCCTGACACATTGTGGTTGCTCATGTGTTTGGCCCACAGCCTGGAAGTTGCTGAACACTCCAAGGAGTCAGCTGTCTGCCAATCTGGAGCGCCTCTTTCAGTAACCTCATCACGGCTTGATGATGCGGCACACCTCTCATCACACTGGTGTGATAATCTCGGGTTGAAAGGAGAACACGAAGAGACGATTAGGAATCTTACCTGATGTGTCCCACATGTTGAGCTCGATCCTCTGCTTCTCGATCTCAAAGCTAGCCGTGTAATTCTCAAACACCGTGGGAACGTAATTCTGAAACGAGACATGTGTGGTGGCTAAAATTAGATCAAAGCTAGGAGGAGATGATGATGATGAAGATGATCATGATGATGATGTTGTACCTACTGTAAGAAAAAAAAGTGTGATTTTCATGACAGAAAACAGTCAGATTCCTAATTAATTCAAATAGCTGCTGTGGGGATGGTAAGTGCAGTTGTGAATGTCAAGAGGCGAGAGATGGTGTGTGTGTGTGCGTGCGTGTGTGTAAAGTAGATGAGGCCAGTGTTTCGCTTTGACCTATTTGCAAGTTCTGAAATTTAGTTCAACAAGCTCTGCTTTGATGATCCCCAATAGTTCAGGAGTTTAAAGTGAAAATAAACTTTTTAAACACAGAGCGTACTTCTCACATCGCATATACATCCGCTGCTCTGAAGCACAAGTTTTTCGTTCTTAATTAATTAAATG
This sequence comes from Australoheros facetus, assembly GCA_030220045.1. Taxonomy (NCBI): domain Eukaryota; kingdom Metazoa; phylum Chordata; class Actinopteri; order Cichliformes; family Cichlidae; genus Australoheros; species Australoheros facetus. Next base: position 3,047 of record JASGAU010405407.1, read on the forward strand.
TCCTCGTTATTCGTGTGTGTGTGTATTATTCTATAGTTCTGCTGAAAATTAGATGCTCCTGGATTTATCTCTACATAATTTGTATGTTTATTGCCAAAAATGTTATTCTTAAAAAGCTTTATTCTTCCCGATGACTTCAGATGTGTTATTTGTATGATTAAAATAAAGTACAGAACAGAGACGACTACTTTTCAAACGATAAAGTATTTCTTGTGCAAACTGTTTTGTTTTGCTTATAGTCAGTTTTCGATAACCACAATAAAACATTAGAACTGCACATTTAATATCCCGAGTCTCACAACTTATAAACGCGCAGTCTGGCTCCCAGGCAGTGATTCAGCGCGCTGCTCGTCGGCTGTTACTCTGGTCAAACCAGCGCGGTCCCACACTGACAGAGGGGCGCAAAGGCGCACGTAGCCTAAAATTTCTGTGGCAACTGGTCACTGAATTCTAATCTTGTTATATTTCACATGATGTTGTTTCATCCCTTTAGAGAAGACTTAACAAAAATCCGGTTAAATCCTATGATACACAAGAACATTGTCATCTTTCTACAAAATAAATAAATAAATAAAAAAACACAACATTCGTTTACAGTTTTCAAAAAGAGGCACAAACACATAGTTATAAACGGTTTCTATTTAACCCAGTATCAATCGGATCCTATAATGATCCACATTTTCAAGTGTTCCTGTAGAAATGTGAGTACATGGAGACCTTGCCCTGTGGTTTCGGGGACTTTACGCACCTGTGCGACCGCAGCAGTCGCGGCTGATTGTCTGTCTTTATCTTTGTTAAATGCTGACTTACCTCTGGGTACGAGTCTTTGGCAAAAACGTGAAGGAGAGCCGTCTTGCCACACTTGCTATCACCGACAACCACAATCTTACAGCGAAGTAATCCCTTGCTCTCCATCGTGCCCCGTGTAATCACTCAGTGGTTCTGTGTCGCTGCCTCTTTGTCATTTAGCTTCCAAGAAGAAGTAAGAGTGTCGAAGAGCAGCTCTGAATGTTTGAAATGTTGATCCAGAAGAGCGACTAAAACAATCCGGGTAAAAACTTCAGTCTGCTGGAGTTTCGGCTACATGCTCTGCGCGATACTGCGCTCCACTGCTCTTCCAGTCAAGTGAGGCGCATGGGTGATGCTTTCGGTCAAAGTCACGTCAGTAAAATGCAGATTCCTGTTCGAGTTTTCAAATTTAAAGCCTGTGTGGGTTCTGCCGTGCAAAACACATTAACATTTATAGTCTATTGCGTCTGTTTAATGCTGTAAAAGTAGCTGCTTAGCTGAGCAGCAGCTTAACACTGCAAGTAGCTCCTGTTATTGTACTAATAAAACCGGTCTAAGAGTCTATTATTTTGAATGAAAACTTGCAGCTGTTCATGTCTTTTCTAGCTGACTCTGCCCAGCTTGACACCGTTTACCTTCATCCTGTACCCACCCGAGGTTTTCACAGCCCGTCAGTGCAGGTGGGTTTGTGAGTCAACAGAATATCATCTAATTGATAAAGACCCAGATCAGTCACTTCCACTTTGTATGGATCTATGCACCAGCTTCGTGTATGTCAGTTTGAGATAATGATACAAAGTCGCACAGCAAGATCAGATCAAATACATATAAGATACCACAAAGTAGTAAAATCACGCCTTTATGATTACTGGCAGAATAAGCCTAGGCCTGTTTCTCAGACTTAGTTTACACGTCTTCACAGTTTAGTGACGATTATGTTTTTTCATGGAAGGATTCTGCCTTAACTCCCCCGCATGGCTAATCGACTCTTTTGTATATAAACACAGGAAGCCAGCTACATTCTGAACCTTGTCACCGGGGGTAAGATCAGTGATCTCCCTCCGCACGTTGGAATTCTTTAAGAACATTTGCAGCCTGTTTGCGCCATCTTCTGGTCAAAAAGAAGAAAGTAAGCACATTTCACTAAATCCTGTTGTCAGTGTATGGTTGGCTGTTTTTATAAATTAAGAGGGAAAAAAGTTAATTGTCATATTGTCCTTGGAAAAGCTAAAAAAAAAATTGCCTTGCGCAAAAACGATCAAATCTACATTCAAACATGATCAAGAGGCTAAGAAAGAATCCATCAAGTTCTGGTGTAAAGCTAACTTGTTTTATAATAAGTATTTATGATAGGCTTGGTTTGGGATTCATCACAGAAGAGTGAACTGTTAGCTGACATGGTTTGGACATGTGCAGAGGCGGGACAGTGGATACACTGGATAAAGCACATTGAATATGGAGCTGCCAGCCAGGAGGAAATGAAGGAGATCACAGATAAAATTCATGGATGTAGGAAGAGGAGGACATGCAGAGGGTTGGTGTGGCATAGAAGGAAGCTAGGGATAGGGTGAGATGGAGGGTGACCCCGAAAGGGAGCAGCCGAAAGAAGAAGAGACCGATAACTTTAGCTCCAGCAATAGCTGTGGCTCTAGGTTAAGAAAAGGCTCTTAACGTAAAGTTAAGAACTTTTCAAGCAGTAGGGGAGTGTAAAACAGAAGTCTAGAAAACACAGATCATCTGAGAGCGCTTACTTTCCCTCACACCATTTTAGTAACCAAAATGTTTATTTTTCCAGCTGACATCAAGTTTGTATCAGGTGTGTGATGTGTGAGTGTATGCAGAAGGCCTTAGGCCAGAGGTCTCAGCCGGAACAAACCCAGAATATTATCAAACTTTGGAAAGTGTGAAAGTTGTAGTGGAGCACTTCAGTTTTTCAAAAAATGCATTGTTACGCACAGTGTTGCCATGCCAGTATAACCTTCCTCACAGGAGTATAAATATAAGGAGCATTAACAGCATTTTTAGATTACAAGAAGCTGTTTACATCATAAAGACAGAAAAAACTTTTTATAACTTTTATTTTGTTATAAAAAAACTCTATATGTGAAAGTTTGCTGCCTTTTTTTGCAGCAAACTGCCTTTTTTTGCCTAATCTGTAAACTTTTATGTAAATGTAATTCCAGCAGGCTCAATTAAATTGTAACAAAAGAGAGAGAGAGAGAGAGAGAGAGAGATCCAGCCATCCACCCATTCTCTTCCGCTTATCCTGTTCAGGGTCGTGGGGGAGGGCTGGAGCCTATCCCAGCTGGCACAGGGCGAGAGGCAGGATAGGTGTGAAGGTGAGTGTGAATGGAGATACACTGCTGAAATTTTACTTATGGTTTCTTAAAGACATTTACTCTGTTTTCATCTATTTTCTAAATAATCACTCACAAATACTTGAACAAGATGTGTGATCCTGAACGGGATAAAGGGTTAAGAAAATGGTTGGGCGGATGGTTTTATGTGTCTGACCCACTTGAGGTTAACGTGATCTATATGTGACCCATTAACGGAAATGAGTCTGACGCCCCTGCCCACCGGATGTATACAGAATGCGGTGTGCAGGATACAGTCTACTTTATGTCTGTATAGATATAATCCATTGCGCCTCGGTGAGTGCTTTCTCTGAGCTTGAATGAGAGCAAAAAAAGTGTGAAATGGTTAAGTCTGACTTTTCAGCCCCTTTAAAAAGCAACTGTTATCTTTCTCACCATGCCTTCCTGTTTGACCCAGCTGCAGGATGCAGTGTGCACAAAGTGCATGTGTATATGTGTGTGGGTGGGTGGGTACATGCCAGATTACTGAAATAAGTCACTGCACTATTGTGTATAAAAGGACCTGATCTTTAAAGTCACTTGAGTATGCCCTACTATTATCTAACGCAGGGAAGAACTGAAAATGCTTTAAATGCATCAGAATTATATTCATTTTTCTTCTATGGTAAGATTATTTTTTCATGAACAACCTGAAATATTGGTTCCTATAACTTTCAAAATCAGCTAAATAAACATTTTAAACAACATTTTATTGCAAAAAAAAAGGGGGAATTTTCGTAGAATAGAGAACATGATTTATCCACGAGATATAAGCTAACATTTATTACCTCCTGACTGGTATGTGATCTTGAATAATCCCACTTCTCTTTCCAGGGGTCCAGTCTCCGGGGTTTGAAGCTCTCCACGGCTCTCTGGATCTCATCTCTGAGCTTTTTGCGAACAACAAACGTCGGTCACTTTTTGAGTTCTGTCAAGTCGGCCATCCAGAGGCAGAAATACACCGGAAGTTACATCAGTTAACAGTTAAATTAAAGTCTAGAGAAAGAGAGAGGAAACGCCTCAGTGAATATTTAGTACAACTGAACCTACACACAAATATGATTATAAAGATAGCTTTCATATCTAGGCTTGCAGCTGGTTATGCAGATGTAAAAAGAGAAGCAATCTCTGCCAAATGTAAGATTACTTTGAGAAATATATGTGATTACATGTTAACTTTAGTGGATGCAAAGAGCAGGTTAGACAGGTCTAGCTTATATATGTTACAATTCAATCTATTAATGCCTTTGAGTACCCGAAAAGTGTTGTGTAATCCAATTTTGTCATTCCTGTGTCTTTAATATATAAAGTACTCCTGTGGGAAAACACAAAAACCTTTAGCTCAGTTTTTGTTAGAAATTATTCGCTTATTTTTACGTTGTGTACACAGAAATCTTGGTCAACCAGTAGTGCAGTTTCATCTACTCAAAAATGGTTTTCAAAGATTATGACAAAAAAAAAAAAAACCAAAAAACCCCGCTGGAAATCACTTGAGAGTTTGGTGAATTAAATGTTGTCTGACAGACCAAGAAAGAAAGAACGTTTTCCTATTAGGCGTGCGTATTTTATTATGAAAATAACAGCCGGAACTTGTATAAAACACGCCACTCTTGACACTGGTCACTTGTTGATCGGAGCGCACACATCGGAAATCATACGTATCTTACAAAGGACGTGACTCTGCAGCGAGCAGCCTGTCGTTTCGTATTTTTGACAAGAAAATTTGCACTGAACCGATTTTTTCCCCCATTGTTCTTGGAGTATTTTTTAAAGAAAAGCTCAGGCAGGCGCAACTATTGAACTGAAAACCTCCCAAGCGCACATAACAAGTGGTTATCATGTCAGGAGAAGAGGCTCCAACTCAGCAGCAGCAACCTGAGCAGGAGAAGAAGCCCGATGAGCCTCCCTCGACTGCTCCGGATGCACCCCAGCAGGAGTCAGGCAGCAGCCCTGCACCAATAGCTGCAGCACCAGCAGCAGCTGCTGCTGCCGTGGCCGAGGAGAAGCCGCTCTCCTGCCGCGCCCTGGTCCTCACGGGACATGGGGGCTACGACAAAGTCAAGCTGCAGGTGAAGACGCTGGCCAAGCCGAAGCTAAAAGCGGGAGAAGTCCTGGTGCGCGTCAAGGCGTGCGGGCTGAACTTCGCCGAGCTGCTGGGCAGGCAGGGGCTGTACGAGCTGCTGCCTGCCCCACCCGTCACGATGGGAATGGAGGGCTCCGGGGTCATTGAAGCGGTCGGGGAGGATGTGAAGGACAGGAAAGTGAGTAAAGGCCTACTAAATGCTCTCCCACACCCACAAAATTCCGCTGTGCTAATGAAACGGCGTCAGATCGGGGGCTCCGGAGCTGCCAAGTAAACTATCCGAGTCTTATTATTCTGCGTTTCTTGCCAATACACGATGCGCGTAATCTTTTCCAAACACCAAAACCAGAGCGTTGCCGTCATCATTTTCCACGGTTCTTTAGTGAAAGCTGTGAACTGAAAACTAAAGTAATTTAATAACTGTTTATTTAAGTTCCTTTCAAATCCCACAAGGCTTAGTCAGATTTATCAGATAACATGAGTTTGGATTAGCTGTTTCTTTTCTCTTGTGTGCCACAGACTCCTCTCTCTCCATTGTGTCTAAAGTACATGGAAAAAGCAGCAACCTTTGAATAAATAACCTTCATCCGTTTGAGTGTATCCGTTTGAGCAGTTGCAGTCTTTCTAATAAAAAAAAAAACTGACAATTTGACCTTGATGAGGATTTACATTTTCTTCTGTGCACAAAATAAGCTGCCTTTACTTGAGAGCTTTTTAATTTGAAAAGAGAAATTTCTAAACCAAGTATCTATGCCTCCTTTTAAATTCCTGCTCAAAGGCAGTCACACCTGATATTGTCAGTTGTATTCAGTGAACTGCTGATTTTTAGTTTCTCTGACGCTTGCACGCTTCCCACAGTATCAGTATGGCACGGTTTCCTCACATACTGAAGTATTAAAGTTCTTTCAGTGGCGAAAGGTCATTGCTTTTATGCACCACGTTTATTTTGTTATGGTGGCATACATAAGATAAAGCCAAAGTGACTCATCGCAAGTAACCGTCATGGCTGTATATGCCACAGCCTTTTACAGAAGTTCTGCAGTTTTTCACTTGCCAGGTCAGATTTGTTTGCACAAAGAATCAAAGAGAATTTTTTTTTTTAAACTACTAACAAGATATACTTATGTTTTGTGTGCATGCACTAATACAGATGGAAGGTGGAAAATGCTCACACATGAGTAACGTCACTTTTCAGCCACTTGGTTCAGTAGGTTCATTTGCTTTGTGTAAATCTTAGCAATTAGACTTCCAGGCACAAAGAAACTGCTTGTCGTGGATCTGAATGAGCTGAAGGGAAATAAGACTGTGTGGAAGCTTTGCACAGTAAATCACAACCCCGGTTTGTGCTGCTTATGTATTGACATCATGCTGGAGTCATAAAGCCTACTGCATGTCACACAGGGAGGCGTCTGCATAGCTCGGATTGTTGTTTAACAAGAATTGTCAGTGCATTTGTTAGGATCTTTAAACACTCCTCTAAACATCTGGGTTTGCCATCTCCATAAAGCCAAAGATTAAATGACAGATTAGTTGAATTTTATTGATTCAACGCCATTATTGAGTCTGTCTTAAAGGTCAGCTTATTTATTCCATTATTTAGTCCTGATAACTTTTTTCTGTGAAGGAAAAAGGAGCTTTGCACGGCTTTATTAAGTTTTGCATACATCTGGCCGTCTGCTGATAAAAGGAAATCATAAACTTGGATGGAATCCATTGGTTTGAAAAAGGCTTGGAACTGATCCCTGTAAATTAGTAGTGCAGTTTGAAATATTGCAAACTGATATTGATATACAACCAGAACACTTTTAATGTTTATCTAGTGTGTTGAAGAGCACTTGAATAAGATGTCAGTGAATATGAGTGTGTGACCTTGACCGTGTATATGCTGTAGTGTAAAGAAGGCCACACAGTGAGTTATTCCTGTTGGAGAAAAAGATTTTGTATCATTAGCAGAATTTAACTTCACGTGGATCTTCTCCTCCCCACCAGACACACGTCTTTTCTTTCAGTATTTATACAATTATTGCATACTGGCTTCATTAAATGGGTGTTTTCAAAGAAATACTGACAGTCTTCCCAATCTGACTATCAGCATGGAATTTCCCTCCTCCTTACTCTCCCACTTACTTCTCTTCTCCTTTCTTTCCATTCCCTCCATTTTTGTGGAGCATTTAGAGGGAGAGATCCATTCCAACACTTCCTTTTTGGAAGGAAGCGTCAAAACACAAGATGCCACAAAACACCAGACGCAGCAGTGAGCAATCCCCACAGGAATTTAAAGGTTAAGATTTGAGATGGTTGATTCAGGTTAGCGGATCTGTGGGCTGCAGTGGGATACATGAGAGCACCAAGAAGCAGACGGTAACAAAAAGGGGTGCCAGAGACTGATCCGGTGTTAATATAGACCAAGCAGGGCTGAAGCCAAGGCTCCGCTGGATTAAAGCGCTTCAGGGTGTGGCTGTTTCATAAGAAACTTTTAGAAGAAGGCAGATAAGTTTTCTTATGCAGCCTCTCATGGCAACTTGTCTTTCCAGTTTCCACTTGCCACTGATGCTAAAAGAAATGCCCAATATATGATTATGCCTCACACCTTTTTACTGTTATTTCAGAAAGATGGGAGCGGTACTTTTTATGTTGCATTGTTCCAACTGGCTGCCTTGGAAAGCATGAAAGATGCCATCTGTTTGACAAAGTAGCAGCCAGGTGTTGCCAATCAAATATACTGTGACCACCTGTATAAAAGCAGAGGTTTTGGCAGTTGGCTGGTCTGGAGCATTTGTATATGTGTTGGCACAATGCCACAATCTTCCCAGGAGTGGACATCCCAGCAAAAGTCTCTAAAAAGAACATGTCAGCACATGCAAAGCAAAGCTTAATCTGAACGAACCACAAGACTTTTGGAACAAAGTGGAGATGTTTGGGTTTTTTTTTAATAATGCACAGCACTGCATTTGGTGAAACCCAACCACAGCGTATCAGCACAAACACCTCATACCAACTGTCAAGCACGGTAGAGGAGGGCTGATGATTTGCACTTGTTTTGCACCTTGCATTCATTGAGTCGACAATGAAGTCCTGTATATATTAAAGCATTCTAGACTCAAATGTGAGACCATCTCTGCAGCAGTTGAAGCTTAGCTGAAATTGGGCCATGCAGTGATCCCAAACACAGCAGCAAATCTACAGCAGACTGGCTGAAAAAGCAAAGGTACAGTGGCCCAGTCAAAGTCAAATGCTGTGGTGGGACCTTAAGAGAGCTGTGGGCAAAAGTTCCTCCACAATGACGTGAAAGACTGAAAGTCATGTAGAAAATGATTAGTTCAAGTTATTTCTGCTAAAGGTGGTTTTTATATGCGGTTGTTTTCACATGACTGTATGTATTGTGGATGAAGATGCTTTCTCTCTACTGTTGTGATGTGCTAGTGGCTGACAAATCTTAAAGTAACTT
>JASGAU010405408.1:0-16381 GCA_030220045.1 Australoheros facetus
AGTTCTCCAGAGTCCTGCTAATGACTTCTATATTTGACTCAGGTGTGTTGAAGCAGAGACACATCTAAAACCTGCAGGACACCGGCCCTCGATGCCTGGATGTGAAGATCCCTGATGTATGCTGACACTGTGGATAATGACACCAACTGACAAAGAACAACAGCAGCAACAATAATAGAACTAATAACTAGTTCTAAAAGAACAAAACTGTGTGAGTATGTAATGTTTCCACGTCGTGTTACACTTTCGATCAACTTTGTGTCAGAAACAAGTCGAACCTTTGAGTTCATACGAGTCTGCCGGCTGCACATAGCTGGCTTGACAACGTGCCTAAATTTCTCTGGAAAACATGCATATTTATCATGCATGTTATCGTGCAAGAGCAGCTTGATAAATATCTGTGGTTGACAGGAACATACCACATTTCTGGTGACTGGGTGGAGAATGAGACTTGCTGGGAAACAAACCCATGTCACTCTGGTTTATATTGTGTCAGTAAACAAGGACTGACAGCATGTCCTAGAGCCAGACCCGACCCCCCCATCTTCTCCACTCTGGCTGCTGACCTGATTATAGCTTACATTAACCTAGTTTGTGTCTTATCCTAGTTGAATTTGATCAAACCCTGCCCTCTGTGAGGAGCATTTAAGAAGTGAAGGTTCTGTCGGTGACATGTGGCCCTGCTGTTTAATCTAATGAGGAAGTGAAGTTTCTCTGTGGTGCTCAGTGACAGATACGATCGCAGATCTTTGATTGTCGCGTGCCGTGACTCAATCTTTTGAGATAACCGCAGACTGGGACGAGCATCTAAAGGGTCTGTTATATTGTGAAGTGTCATTGTCGGGAACGCAAGGTAAAAAGTCATGGAGCACGGATGTTTGATTCCTTCCTTATTTCCTTCTTTTCTCGTTTTTCCGCCTCACGCTTCTTTCCTTTTACTGAAAACCTGAAAAATCCTCCCAACTGGAGTTCTGATGATATTTGATTTATAATTAGACATCTAATGTAATCACTGCAGGGCTTTGGGCTCCAGTGGAATCATTTACTATTGTAAGCCTGACAAGGTAGAATTTTAACACTTTTCCACTACAGGAGTCCATACTTATTCCCAGGGTGTCAGATACGGCCATTTTGTCATAGATACTGGTTTCTCATAGAAAAAATGTCCTGTAGAGCTGATGCCACGCTCATAAAGGGTCACACTGTTGGACTTGATCGAGATTTGAATGCGCCGGGAAGTCTTAACAGTCCTTAAAATCCCAAATCTTTCCAAGCAGACGAAAGGAAACAACAATTAAAAATCAAACAAACTGAACAAAGGCTGAAACATGAGGCTCCTAAACAGGATGTTCTTCTTGTTGACGGTCTTGTAATTTACACCACTTCTACCTTTCCTGCCGCCTCGTGCCGACTTTGTCACAGGAGTGTTTGCTCTCTGAAATATTACCGTCACATCACATTGTACATATTTGTGTGATTCCAGCAGCTTCGGACTAAATGGTGCAAATGCCAAAGATAAAAAGGGGATTGTCCATCGACGCCCCCGAGAAGGTCACACTTGGAATTTTGCTAATGCTAATGCTAATGTCACAGCACAGCAGCTGTGCTCACAGATACTGAGGAATGAGCAAACATTGTATCACATAACTGTCATGTCAGCTCCTCTTCCTGAGTATTATTACTTAACTGAGCTGCACCACCACAAAAACGTCCTTATAGAGCCGAAGGAGTATATAAGAAGACAGTGACAATTCCCCATCAGCACCTTTGTCCATGATAATGGAGCCAAGAGTGAGCTCAACCTTACAGTTTTACTCTGAATGCATCACAGTTAATTGCATCTTTACTGTTATTTATCAAGTGTGCACAAGTGCAAAATGAAATGTCATTTGAAAGAAGAAGAAACATGAATAACAGGAAAAAACATTCATCTGCCAACTGTGAGACACATTTGACATTTTAGGCTATTTAAAAGCAAAAAAACAGACAGTTCAACACCGGAGTGACAAATAATTGTAAAGACCAAATAAACCTCCCTTCAGTGTCTCTGCACTGAACATGTGAGTCCAGATTACAGCAGATTTGTGGCCCAGCTTATCAAAATGTATGTTTATTTTAACCATGACATGGAAATGTCCTCATCTGTGTTTGCATGCATGACAGCGGCTGTCAGCTCAGTCCAAAATCACGTTTCCATACCAGTGAATTCTGATCACGGAGCTGCTTCTTCACAGATGTTTAAACAGCTCTGTGGTGGCAGACATCTCTGAGGCCTCTTTCCCGGACAGCCAGGAAGTAAACTGACCCGTTCTGCCTGGTTCTTTTAAACCCTTGTGACCGACCGGAGCGCCGGCGCTCCCAACTGCTAACCGCTTTTACATGCTGGTAGAACTGCAACCACATATGATCGAGCAATGATTCTTTTTGCATATAAAATCAGAGGATTTACACTTGCAAAAATCGCATAGAAAGCTGAACTGTACATAAGGACTGAGGCACGGTGATTCATATCCTTCAAAATATATTATATATCATAAATTATATCAGGGTGATCCAATATGTAAAAACAGAGGCTAAGCTCAGGGATGGTGATGTAAAATCAAGAAGTGAAAAAGGGAATCGTGTTCGGGTAAAGACTCACAACATCTGACGTTCTGTTTGCGCGCACAGTTTGTCAGCACGTTCTGCATTATTGTGCCAGATGTTAGAGATGTTAGAGCCGCTGTTCACCGTACAAGCGGTGGAAAGTTGTTCCTGTCTGCGCCTCCTTCTGCATGCGTTGTCTTTTCTTTCACACAGTTTTCTAAATGTTCAGGGCAGCAGAATTCAATATATTAGAAGACAAATGCTTGGCTTGTATGTGTCATTCATTGCAGGCAGGTTTGAGTGGTCCGCTTTCACCACAGGAAGGATCTCACTCAGTTCAAATACCCCAAACAAATATATAGTTTCCTTTTTTAATTCAGTTCATATCATAAATGATCTGTATTGGTCTCTCTTTCTCTTTCTTGCAGATATTCAGGAGTTCAGAATAAAGAGGCGTCCCGTCGGCTCCGGACTGCTGAAGCTCCGTAAAGTCGTTCCTGTTTCACTGCCAGCATCTCTGAGGAGTTTTGTGTGTCATCAGGACCTTGAGATTCAACCGCACACACAGTGATGTTCAGGCTCATCACTCTCACAGTAGACCTGGCAGACCTCTAATCTCTAAAAGATTGATGAGGTCTTGTGCAGGCTCAGGAGACCTGGCACAGCGTTGATAAGGCAGCTTTCATTTCACCGCATTGTATAGCCCGCTCCTTCCCTTCTTCACCTCTTTTACTCAACACTGCAGGACACGGGCTGGCTTTGAAGCGTGAGAGAGGATTATATCATGTCGAGGCTTCTGGGTCCGGAGGACGGTGCTTTAAAGAACAAGAATGATGACATTCCCTGGAAATGACGTCTGCTTCCTTCCATCGCTCCGTTTGGGACTGCAGTGCGGTAGCTGAGCAGGACGCCAGAGTCATCATGTCACTGTCAAACTGCTGGAGCTGGAATATTGTGAAACTATAGAAGGGAGAGACGCAAAGCTGAGAGCAGCTCAACACGCATCACACACCTGCAAGCACGCTCAGAGCCTCACACAGGACAATGTGCAACATCTCCTTCTGTGAAGTGGACAGTAAGGTGGACCAGTTCTTCCAGCCTACGCTCTACATCATAGTCATCGTTCTGGGACTGCCCACTAACTGCATGGCCCTGTGGGCTGCCTACATGCAGGTGAGGTGGACACCTGCACACAGTTTCCACATCCAGTGAAACTCTGATGCTTTAGACTAAACAGTGGTTTCCAAACTAAGGTCGGAAGGCTGCCGCTTTGGTTTCAGAGGCCATGTTGGGAACAAATAGGTCTTATTTTGTTTTTCACGGGAATCTGTAATCTGTTTTATTTGCACAGTAAAAACAGTCCAAGTGTTTCTTTCTAGCCTTAATTCTTGCATTATATTTGAGTTTTCTTGAAGACTAAACCTCAAATCTGACTGAAGACAGGATACAGCGGCTCAAACTCAGTGAGAAGAATCAACACAAACTTGACTTGTGGTGGTTTCTGAGGTTCCTGTTGTACACATCTATAAACAGTCCTCTGACTGCACTAAAAGCAACGGTTTAAAAAAAGCAGCACACTGAGCGTCATCATTCACCACACATTTGTGGTGAATGATGCTTGTCATTTATGTTGCATTTGTCCGGCATCGCCTGCCAGATACGCTCAAAAGAGGCCTCGGGATATTTTCCCATACAGCATCAAACTTTTACAGTGTTTCCCACAGACTGTCCATTTGCTTTGGCAGCAAGAGGAAGGATTGTTGTTTTATTGACTTTTATTCATACAGTTCACCAACTCGTGTTTTTCAAGAGCAGCCATCATTAGAGTAAACGATATTTCATGTTGGATTGTTTGTCCTTGATGTCAGCATCAGGGCACATTCGTACAGTACCCCGCTGGGTCATTCAGTAGGTGCACGATGGTGGTCGTTACCAAACACACGTCTGTGCTCAGCAGCATTACCCACATCAGCAGCTTCATTAATGCGCGCACTTGAACTCAATACCAGTTCAGTTATGCCTAAATACTATGTGTTTTCATCACTGTATGAATAGTGGCATCTCCTATTCAGTGGATGTCATTTAATCCATTTACCATTAGTTCTAAACAATGCAGCACGTGTGTGTGTGTGGTGTGACTCGGTAAATTAAATTAAAAAACTGAATGGAGGCCATGCAGCAGACGTGCTAAGGTTCTGCCTCTAACATTTCTGTCTGCCCGTCTCTTTTCCAACTCCTCACTGTGGCCGTGTATATTTGAGCTGCAGCGAAGCGACTGCCAAAAAACATGTGGCTGCATCACACTGAAGGCAACAAAGGCCTAAAATTCTGACTGAACACAATCAGCCCTTCGAATTCTGCCCTGTTTCGACTTCTAGGAGCTGATGCAAACTGCACCTCGTGGCCCTTTGAGTTATCACCGTGTCACCGACTTTAAGCCAATGCGTTGCTATTCTTGATCCTCTCCTTTCTCTTTTTCTCTTTTAATCTTCACTCCCTCTCATTTTTCATCAGGTACGCCAGCGCAATGAACTCGGCATCTACCTGATCAACCTGTCAGTGGCTGACCTCCTCTACATTGCCACTCTTCCTCTGTGGATCGACTACTTCCTGCATCACGATAACTGGATCCACGGTCAGGAGAGCTGCAAGCTGTTTGGTTTCATCTTCTATACTAATATCTATGTCAGCATCGCCTTCCTATGCTGCATATCACTGGACAGGTACCTGGCTGTGGCATACCCTCTGCGCTTTGCCAAAGTTCGACGAATCAAAACAGGTTTGTATGACTTCTGCCGTTAACACAACCTGGTGCAAACACGTTGATGTAAGTGGCTTTTTAAGACTTGTGATGGAGGAAGCTAAAAACAAATGGTTTATTAAAGAGTGAGTCATTTCTGATCTGCAGCGTTTTAGTGCATCACATCCTGTTTACACTGGCATTTGATGATGTTACCCAAAATTGTGATACTGCTAACACTGATTAGGAAGTACATCTTCAAAGTACGTACTTTAGATAGAAAGTTACCACATTTTGAAATAGCAGGAAGTGGAGTGTTGTAGAGATAAGATCTCTTTGATGTAAGAAAGGAAGCCTGCTAAAGTTAATACAATGAATACACTTTAATGACATGCACCATAATTTCAACTTATAACAGAGAAATAGAAACTGATGATGTGAAGGAAACTTTTTATAGCGTTTCATACACTATTGCATCCAAAAAATTACTGTTTGGAGAAATTAATAGTTTGTTTAACTGGTACACTCATGCAACAAAAAGTTAAGCACTTTATGCAAAGTGTAATCAGAAAGTTCTGTGAGTCTGCCCATCAGAAACCAAAACCACATCCCATTTGTATTTGGCCAGTCGCCCCCTCTAAGCCATCTCCCCACTCACCTCTGGACCAGTTCCTGCTACTATTTTTAGATCACTCCAAAGATGGCCCTCTTTCACTTGCATTTGTACATTTGCTGTTTCACCCTGAACCTCAAAGTTCTGTACAGCAATAATGATCATATTCATGTTGAGGATAATCAGAAGTGCTGGGTCTCAACTGAGCCGTTTTCAGTAGTTAAAAACTACTGCTAGTATTCACAGAAGAGGCGCATCAGATCAGAAATATGACCTGAAAGATTTTTTTTTATATTCATGGGTTTGTGCGCCATAAATTTGACCACGTGTCAAATTGGCCATAGGTGTGAATGTGAGAGTGAATGTTTGTCTGTTTCTATGTGACAGTCCTGCTAAAGACTGCTGACTTGTACAGGGTGTACCCTATAACAGCCCCCCCAACCCCATAACTATATAAGTGGAAGATGATGGATGGATGGATGGATGGATGGATGGATCTCCATACTGTAATATCTAGAGAGAATAGGATTTCCACAGAGTGATCAATATTTACAGCAGATATAGGACTGTCAGTTACCACAGTATCTAATGTTTCCTCTCCTCTGCGTCCTGCAGCTGTCCTTGTCAGCGCCGTTGTGTGGATCATTGAGATTGTAGCGAACTCTGCTCCTCTCTTCCACGATGAGCTCTTCCAGGATCGCTTCAACCACACCTTCTGCTTCGAGAAATATCCCATGCAGGACTGGGTAGCAGGCATGAACCTCTACAGGACATTTCTTGGCTTCCTTGCTCCGTGGACAGCAATGCTGGTCGCCTACCGAGGGATCCTCGCAGCAGTGCGTTGTAATGTCTCAACAGAGCGCCAGGAAAAGGCCAAAATTCAGCGTTTAGCTTTGAGTTTGATTCTCATTGTTTTGCTCTGCTTTGGACCGTACCACATCCTCCTCCTGGTGCGGAGTGTCATGTTTTTAAGGAAGCCGTGTGACTGCGGCTCAGAGGAGACCTTGTTTGCAGCATACCACGTATCCCTGGCACTGACCAGCCTGAACTGCGTAGCTGACCCTATTTTGTACTGTTTTGTTAATGAGGGAGCCAGGCACGATGTCGGCAGAGCCCTCTCAGCTTTGCTGTCGGTGGCCTGCCACAGGCGCTACTCTTCTTCGCCCTCACACGCTGACATTCTCAATGCTGGTTCAGTAACCATGGACACACCGCTGTCAACAAAGAAGCAGCCTTGTGTGTATGCTGATCCAGGCAAGACCAACAACTACAAGACTGAACTGGTGGCTCTGAAGGAGGAGTGTCTGCAGATGACCATCCTCAGGAAGTGACTTGGAACAACCAGTAACAGGTCAACAGCTCCATGAGAGTGGGGGCAGCACCTATAACTTCCAGGGTCTGATTTCTTATGTGCTGAAATCAGATGCAGCCATTGGCTGTGGATGCATGGGGTAGGTTATCAGTAAGACAGATTGAGAATGGGATGAATGAAGCAGCAAAACGGAGGGTGGTGGTCATGTGAACAGAACTGTGGGAGGATGAAATGCTCACACAGCAGAACACAAAATTGTTCTCCGAATGAAAAGTGGTCAAACAACTGGTTAGATCCTCGCCGCTGCTGATGCAGATAATGCAAAGTGCAGCCTGAGAGTGAAACCCGAGGACAGCCCATGGTGTGAATCCTATTAGCTAACAGAAAAATGTTCTATGACAGTTTAAAAAAACGTGACTTTCCATAAAGGATTCTTCCATTCCAAAAACCTGCCAACACACGAGGCTCGGACAGATTGTCTGTCTGGCTCTGGATTGAACTTTGAGCATTCCCAGCTGTGGTTCATCAGCCTCCACACAGCTGCACTGCATGCTGATGTTAGCATGTCAATGTGCTATTCTGCTCCAGCAATCTGGGAATGATCATCACGAGGTATCATCGTGATGTGACGTGTCCGATCAGAAGAAACGCTGGCCTGCTGGTGACACGTCAGGAAGAGTCAGGGGATCATCTGCAGGATGCAGCCTCAGCAGACGTCTGTGTACCGACCTCAGTGCCAGGCTGGCCAGTAAAAATGTTTCTTCAGTCTGAACCAAAGTGTAGGACCAACAGGTTGACAGACCGGATGTCTGTCGCTCCTGTGACTGATGAGGATTCTATCAACACAATTTGATAACTTGGATTTTTGGACATTTTTTTCCACTGTGCCATTTACAGTGTCATTTATGAAGCTGTTGAATATTTAAGAGAAATGGTTAAAAGTGCATAGCTGAGTGTTTTTAATGGTGGAACCCCAACTGGACTGAAGGATATATTTTGTGATGCAGGATGGTAAATAAGAAGACTATTAATGGGTTAGATTAATTGTCTGACATATTTGTAATAATTGTTGGAAACGTCTTTATAACTGCATTTAATTTTTAAAGGAAATTTTAAAAAGCCTTATGAAGTACCTCAGCTTGTAAACTGTGATGGCGAGAAGGCTTGGAGCAGAGTTGCTGTATGACATGAGCCATGTTTTCTATTTTATTTTTTACCGCATACAGCAAATAAATCTCCCAGCAGTGGGACATCGAAGAAAATGTTAAAAGACTTTTAAAACATTCAGATAAGTTTGAAAGCTTTTAAATTATTCATTTCCGCTATATTATGTTGTGAAGCTGAAAATAAGTGTCATACTTCAGACAAATCTATATGTATGCATTTACCACTGGAATATGTGAGCATAGATGCTGGAAAATGAAAAATGTATCTCACTCAAAGGTGAACATGAGTGAATCCAAACTGCATGCATGGGCTGAAGAGCACCTGCAGCTGACCAACAGTGAGAACGTTTACATTACTATCATAGACTTCAGCTATCCAGACCTTCCTAAATGAGATGCAGAACATACAGGGGTTGGACAATGAAACTGAAACACCTGGTTTTAGACCAGGTTTTTGACCCTGTGGAGCTCCCGACGGACAGTTTTGGTGGAAACAGGAGAGTTGAGGTGCACATTTAATTCTGCCGTGATACCGTGGCTCTCGATACTTCACAAAGACTTGCTGTCTTGGTCACAGATGTGCCAGCAAGACGTGCAACAACAATTTGTCCTCTCCATAATGTTGTGTGCATTGCAATATTTTGAGCAAAACTGTGCTCTTACCCTGCTAATTGAACCTTCACACTCTGCTCTTACTGGTGCAATGTGCAATTAATGAAGATTGGCCACCAGGCTGGTCCGATTTAGCCATGAAACCTCCCACACTAAAATGACAGGCGTTTCAGTTTCATTGTCCAACCCCTGTACATGTGCACCACTGCTCAGCAGCCTTCACATCTAACATTTGGGTTCCCTACATTGAAAAAAAATAAAAAAAGTACATTCCTCCTTTATTCAAGCAAAACCGCTGGCTGCTAATAATGTTATTTGTTATATTAATGGCAAATTAATACGTATTTTATTATTAAAGGTGTGATGAGGAAATGCAGCGGTCAGAGGGTCCAGTGGCAGGTTGGGGCTGAACGGCAACATTGGCTGTTGTTGATGATTTATTTCAAATTTAAGAATAAAAAAATATGCTTGTACTTGATGATGATTGTTTTTAATGTAAATATGAATAGTCAGTTTTAATCCGCTAACGCTTTTACAACTGCCATATTTTACCGCCTGTCTGGACCTTTGAGAGTCATGACGTCAACTGAGAGTTGATTAATGAAGGAGCTGATAAGCTGGGCGTATTTACCATCATCCCACATGAGTGATCCACGCGATCCTGATGGGGAGATTGTTTAAAAAGTAAATCCAGTACAGAGTAGCCAAACGGAGCTTTTCAAAACAAATATTTGCTGTCGTTCTACAACAGAGCGCTGCACAGTTCAGACGTGCCGGTCCAAAATCTCTGGATCAAACTCATCAATCTGACGCATCCGTTAATCTAAACTGTAACGTAGATGCTTAAGTCATCTTTCATGTGGTGTCATGAGAAACATAGATGATGCAGCTGCTCCATATTTGGATGGATGACGGTCAAATCCTGACTATAAGAAATCAGGCTGATCTGTGGGTTTAGCAAAAATCACATCAACTGTCAGCTCATCTATAAATGCTTTTTTTTCCTTTTCTGTGGAGTCTCATGTTATTACACTGTTATGACATTTCATAAGTGCATGTGTTTACATTATAGGATGCCCTGCTGGATGTTTAATGATAAAGCAGTGACAGCGCATTTTCTAATGTGTAGCATCATGGCTCAGATTATTCCAGTCCAACCAAATCCTTTTCTGGACACAGGTATCATGTTGCCGTTCTACCTGCAGTATATTTTGGAAAATATCTCATCCCAGCAGCAGAAAATGTTTATCTTGCCCTGGCATGAAAGCATCACTAAATTCAATGCAATACTGTAAAGTATCTGGATGTTTTCAGCTTGTTAGTGTTGCCCTGAGTGCTCTCCTATTTGCCACTGGTTTTGTTGCACAGCTGTGTGTCAGTCTGAGTGAGGAGGTGCAGGCTTCTTAATGCGTATGTGTTCAATAACAGTGTCGGTGAGAAATAAATTATACATTAAAAAATAAATTGCATCTACCAGCGTGTGTTCGTTCGGCGCCTGCAAGCTGAAAACAAAGCTGGGGCGGCTCTGCGGTGGCCTTTAAAATGGAAATGGATCGAAGGGAAGTGAACGCGTCAGCGCTTATCACCATATTCTGTTTCCTTCATTCTCTTTTTATCTTTAGGGGTTTTTGTGTGGTTTTTCTCTTTTATCAGAAGAATTGAAAATGCAGTGCCACTGGCAACAAAAGGTCACACAGGGAGGTCCAAAGTGAGCGATTTAAAGGTATTCATGAGTGGAAAACAAACTGTATTCACTGCAGACAAACATACACTGAGAGGTGGACGTCTTGGACTACAAATAAAGTGTATCGTCTGACTACTGTAATTAATTTAGAAAGAGACCTGATCACGCTCACTTTAGGGATAAAGTATGAATTAATGTTTCTTCTTTGAAGCTTCACACGACTCCAAACTTCGCTGTGGGCTGTGAGTTGGCAGGGTGCTGGAGAGGAGAGTCAAACCTCCGTTTCAGGAGGAACAATGTGGGTTTTTTTGTCCAGCAGACACTGAACAAGCTCATTATCTTTTTGAGGAGGGTGTGTGGGAGTTTGTTTTATGGAATCTGAGAGGGCATGTGACAGTTCCCTCGGGGTGTCCTATGGGAGATGCTCCAGCGGTATGGGATATTCGACCCACTGGCACAGGTCATTGGATCCCTGTACTGGCTGCGTTCACATTGCTGGCAGTAAAGAATTTCTAGGCATAGCAAGGTGGCAGAGGATTGCCGCTTTGGTGGACTCTGCTTTTTGTGGATGGTGTGCTTCCTTTGGCTTCTTCGAGCAGTGTCTTCCAGCCAGTTCATCTCAGAGACCGTGGGTCTCAAGAGGAAAAAGGTGGAGTGCCGACGACGGGTCAGTGCGGAGCTGCTATTAAATTTGTTAGAGTTCAGATCTGACAGCGTTCACTTCTGTTAACTTTGTATTAATTACATGCCAACGGCGGGTTCAATGTGGAGCTATTCAGAAGAGTCAAATAGTAGAGGTGGGAGCCACTTCACCCTCTTTCATTTGATAGGAACCCCCAAAAGAAGTGTGACGTTATTACTCAGTAAATCACTCCTCCACCAAAGATTTGTTATGCTATTGAAACCATGACTTCTTTAAGAGTTGCAGCATATCAGGAGACACCTTTGTCTGTTTCATCCTGAGGTAGGCCTGCAGCTCTACCCAGCAGGTCTTACAAAATCCAGGTCAAATCATGTGCACGGATATGGAAGTAAAACTTCTGCAGTTCACATATTTTGGTCCACAGTGTGTGCATCCTGCATATTTGCACAACACTGCCGGTGCTGGTGACAGATCTCTGAGCGGCAGAGAGAGCACGTCTGGGATCCTGCCAGCACAAAGTCACCTTCTTCACTCTTCACACTGTCCCAGACTGGCTGTAAAGCTAATGAACAACATCAAGGACATACTGTGCAATCTGTGTGTGTGTGTGTGTGCGTGTGTGTGTGCGTGTGTGTGTGTGTGTGTGTGTGTGTGTGTGTGTGTGTGTGTACCTGCATGTGTTTCAGAGTGTCCTGTGTGCTTGCACATTTATTTCTGTGACCCCGTACATCAGACACAACCTTCATGTTGTCCTATGCGTGACATGATAGACTGAACAAGTATGTATGGGAACAGGGAAAAGACGAGGACGTATTTGTGTGACGTACAGAATGTGTATATGTGGTTTCGTTGTGTACTGTAATTTGTGTTTTACAGCATTAAGAGAGAAGAAACAACGGTCACACGTGCCTTTATGTCCTGAAGAGGAGAGAAAAGATGTAACTCTCTCCGAGGGAACATCGGCTCTCGTCCTCCATGCGTCACTGGGTTTCTCTGCTAAAGATTTATATATAGAAGCTCACCAGAGGCCATGCTGTCATTACCAGCAGCTCACCTGATGATGAGAGTGATTTATTATCCAATAAGAAACACCGCTGGCATATAAAGAACAGTTGTGCAGGTTTTTTGCATTCAGTATTCAGATTTATTTCTGCATACAGAGGATAGAAGGAGCTGATAGCACGTAGCTAAAATAGCTCCACAGCAGCTGGAGAGATGCAGCTTTTTTCTCCAGATGTTTTAGGTACACAGGGACAGGAGAAACTGTATAAACACAACATTAACATATTATCTTTAAAGTTGAAAAATAAGTACACAGTTAAGTAGAAATTATTCTATTTCTCCTGTGACATTCAGATGCGGCAGCAAAGCTGTTGATTTACCGGTCGATCGATGTCCCGACCCTCACCTGTGATCACGAGCTTTAGGTAGTGACCGAAAGAACGAGATTGTGGATACAAGCAGCAGAAATGAGCTTCCTCTGAAGGGTGGCTGGTCTCTCCCTAAGAGATGGAGTGAGGACTGCAGGCATTCAGAGGGACTCAGAGTAGAGCCGCTGCTCCTCCACATCGAAAGGAGCCAGTTGAGGTGGTTCGGGCATCTGACTAGGATGCCTCCTGGGGGCCTCCTGGATGAGGTGTTCCAGGCATGTCCTACTGGGAGGAGGCCCCGGGGCAGACCCAGGACACACTGGATCTCTCAGCTGACTTGGGAACGCTTCTGTGTCCCCCAGATGAGCTGGAGGAGGTGGCTAGGGAGAGGGAGGTCTGGGCTTCTCTGCTTAGGCGGATGGATGGATGGATGGATGGATGGATGGATGGATGGATGGATGGATGGATGGATGGATGGATGGATGGATGGATAGATAGATACTGAGACGGTAGGGCCAGAATTTGGCTTGAAGAGAATGAAAGCATGTATCCATCCTGCCTTGTATCATCAGTTCAGCCTGGTGGAGGTGGTGTAATACTTTGTGTCATGAAGCACCAACTGAGTGGAGGACACACTTGCGAGTCACTGAGGAAGGTCAACACAGCTTTATTTACAGAAGCAGAGGAAAAACACTGACGTGAATGTATTTTGAAATGTGATGGGAGGAGCAGGTTATTCCATAGGGATAACGCGCACGCACACACACACACACACACACACACACACACACACACACACACACACACACACACACACACACAGACCGGGGCTGGTAAGGTCTGCACAGTCACTTCCGAACAAACACACTGATGGCTTGGAGACACAGTTCATAGCTGTTGCTGATGCAGCAATCTGGACACAACTGAGGGATTACTTCAGCCTTAAATAACCAGACGTGATGAGCATATACAGACAGAATACAAAGAAAGAAAAGGAAGGACTCAGGGACTGTGATGCTCTGGTCTCCTTAGTATCAGCCTACCTGAGCATTGTTGCTGACCATGTCTTTATGTGTACCCACCTTCAGCACCATGTCCCAAAGCTCAGATCAGCTATCTAAAGTTGGTTTCTTCAACACAACAATGAGCTCCCTGTACCCAAGCAGAGCAGGTGGAATTGAAAGCAGGTGGAATTGAAAATTTGTTGCCAATAAATGTGCAGCAACTGCATGATGCTATCATATCAATACAGACCAAAATCTCTGATTCCAGCACCTTGATGAATCTCTGCTACAAAGAATTAAGGCAGTTCTAAAATTATTCCCCCACTGTTTTGATTTATTATTTTATATTATTGAAATAATTCATTCCAGCTTCAGTGATTCACAGTACTGTACATTTTTAACCAAACTGAGAACTAGTCTGATGTTTTTTACAGTGTAACCAAACAATATTTAGTTAGTGTTGTTTGACTGCACAAAAAACGAACACACAACAAAACCTATTCAGATTTAAACCTGTCTGGATTTACAATAAAAAGTGAAAAGCACACAAAAAAGTTTACATTTAAGTGTCTGACCATAATCGATAATACAAGTTTACTTCAGGTATGACTGAGCGTACTGTGTTCCTCGTACAGCTGTGTCTAATGGGACCCAGAATCCATTCTAGGAAGCATGTTCTAATCTAATTCACCCATTCAGCCGCATTTCCATTCTGGCAGAG
Source organism: Australoheros facetus (assembly GCA_030220045.1). Lineage (NCBI taxonomy): Eukaryota > Metazoa > Chordata > Actinopteri > Cichliformes > Cichlidae > Australoheros > Australoheros facetus. The sequence goes on from JASGAU010405408.1 coordinate 14,452, forward strand.
GAAGCAAGGTCACCAACCATCTAACAGCCTGGACAAATACACCACAATCGATATACATTGGGCTGTATATATATAGAGAGAAATTGGGGCCATTATATTAGAAACACACGCGTGCACACACACACACACACACACACAGGTTTTGGATGCTGGCCATGTATCGTGGGTCTAATATAATGGCCCCAGTTTCTGATTGACAGGCGTGTATGTTTTCGAATGTTATCTCATGTTTGGTGATGCATTCAGGGTCCTCGTGAGCCTATGAATATCCTTTTAGTCTTAAGAAACCATGTAAACCTTCAGTGCATGTAAAACCACAGCAGGGAGTATCACGAGTAAGTAAAGAGGACCACAGACAGCATGCTGTTGAGTTGGTCATCTTTGCTCATGATCCTGTGATCGTTCCTCTTCTTATTGTTGCAGGAATTTATTTATTGATTTACTTTTGTTTGTGTTCTGGTTACAGAGTAGCTACTCATGTTTGCATGTTTTGAAGCAAATACACGAACTGAACCGCTGTGACTCCAAAAGACATAACTACATACTGTATTTAACATGCTCTCGATAACCCGGACCATATTTATTCAAATAATCCAAAGCCTCATTATTCATATCCAGAACCATTTCTCATTTGAAACACAAATTCGTGGAGAGTGAATCACGCACAGCCTTTAGGTTAGGGATTTGGATTCATAGTAAGATGAAAGAGGTCAAAGAGAGAATTGCAAATGACCATCCATAATTCATGTGCTCCGAGACCAGGTTGTACTCCTCAACTTTTAAGGTCAAGACATTTTCATGAATGTGCCATAAATAAACTACATTAGCATTTGAGTTTATGTGTTTAGTTACATTTAGCTAGCTGAGCTAACACACTAAGCTAGAATTCAAAGGTTCTTACTGTAAATTCTGCTGTTTAAAAATTGTTTAAAAGCTAGCAAAATGCGTGTCTGTTGTGTTGAAGAAATATCAACTAAAATTAAACTAGGGCCAGGCTGTACTTCTGCATAATAAAATTTTATATCACAAGATGGTACTGTGAATCAAGTAAGGCCTCAGTCACAGTCCTAGAGACCAGTTGGTGACTCCTTGGCAGCATTTGGTTGCTGGGGAAAATTTTTTTTATTTCCTGACCAGTGGGCAACTGATTGCTGGCTGTTGCTGGGTGAAATCAGCAACAAAGATGGTGCTGCTGTAAGTGCTAATAGTTTAGCTCTCTTAGCTTATGTTGAAACTGCATTATTGCTTTTTCTTAGCGCAGGGATCGGAAGCTACGCTAAAACTTTCTGCACTGAAAACAATGATTCTGCGGTGAAGCAGATCTAACATAACTGAATCTGTAAAATCAACAATAAAAAATCAAGTTAGTATCTTTACACAAATATACATAGTAATGAGGTCAAAAACATTTGCTCAAGATACAAGACATTGTAAGTTTTTTCAGAAAATAAATTGTTCAAGTACTAGGAGCCAATCTTTTTAAGTTCATCCACACAACAAAAAATAATCTTGTCTTTACTGCGTTTCGTCTGCGTTGTTCATTTGGTATAGACCCTTTTCACATGACGTCACACAACTTCCGTTTGGCCTCGATGCTGCGGATCTTTACTTCCGGTGGATGGAGTTTACGCAGTCTAATACATTTGCCACAAATCCAGTATTAGGATATATTATGACATGTATACAACACTTTCAAAACTGGACAAAGGCTACAAATTCTTCATTGGACTTCATGGAGGTACGTGGTTTTGTCTTTTTCTACCTATTAATTAATATGCTAGGATAGCATTAGTCAATTTGTTAGCTAGCTAACATCACGTGACCTTTCTGCTTTGCAAATAGAACGTCTTTAGGCTCTAATCTTGATTAGGTCCTTATAGTATAGACCAGGGTTCCAACATTTTATATATATATATATATATATATATAT
>JASGAU010405409.1:0-14405 GCA_030220045.1 Australoheros facetus
TGAACTGCTGGTCTGGAAGCTGTGTGACCATCACAGTATCCTGCTCGTCTCCGCTAGCAGCCCCTCCCCTACCCACCCTAGTGCTCTCCAGGCTTTAAATTCGCTACTGCTTTACTGAGGTGTTTTTTTGGAACCTCGTAAGGTGTTCATAATAAACACAATATGAGATGATTTTTTTGAACCTATCTATCCCAGTGTATCTCTTTCTGTTTTCCTGGTAAAGGTAGCGCCGGCAAAACGGCTGCACGACCTCAGACACCTGTCCCCCCTGTTTGTTTCTGTGTTTGTATTTCTCTTGGATGGGTGTTCTGGAATGCAAATTTCATTATATGTTTACATATAATGACAATAAAGTCTTCTTGAATCTTGAATAACTGTCAGCTGATGGTCTTTTCTTGATCTTGGTTGAAAAATTGTTTCAAAAATGAAAAATGTGCTGACGCCACCATCTGACGGGAATCCTTGATCAAATCTTCATGACTTTCTAGAAAGGAAAGTTTGTGTTCAAGTATTTTACCAATAAGTGGAAAGTTACTCAGCTTGTGAGAGACTGTTTCTCATGTAGCTGTTTAGAGTCCAGGCCTTTGCTTTGTCATTTGAAGTAGAAGAAAAATGGATGGATATGTTACTGCCAAGTCAAATAATTATTTTGGGACTTTTTCTTTTTAAACACACTCCATGTATATACAGTATGACAGACAGGCAGGTTGACCTAGATCAGAAGCTCACTTTCCCACCAGAGATCACTCCAACTGCTCTCAGGCCGGACCTGATCTTGTGGTCAACCTTGTACTAGTCCCTGTACATTGTGGAGTTAATGGGGGGCTACGTTGAGTGAAGTGGGACACCAGGTATTGCAGCTGAGCTTTCTGGAGGTGTCAACAAAACATCAATAAAGGAGGGTGCCCAACTGATGACCCTGATGAAGTTTTTTAGCCCTCCCTCCCTCATGACACAAACCACAAAAGCCGATTATTCTTAGTTATTATAACATCACGTCCTATGAGCTTAACTTCTGGTTCTATCATGAGCATTAATTTGAATCTTTACCCTGATGCTCAGTTGTTACACAAATGGATACAACTAATGGGATTCTGACATTTGTGAACCAGACATGCATATATACAGGTGTAATTGTTGGCTCTTGGAATAAGCTTTGCTCTCTTCATGTCTCGTTAGGTCACAATGACTCAGAGAATTGCTTCAGTTCTGTCTCTGAAAGTTTTTATTTGATTACATATGTGATTTCCATTTTCATCAAAGCCCTCAGTGACCCCTTCTTTCATCTATTGTGAGATGAAAAATTGTTAAACTCATGTTATGCAGGTTTTTCACTGTTTTGAAAATGTCACCCAAGTGTTACATCCAAAGTTCAGTAGAATTATTATCAGTCAAGCCAGCTGAAGTTGAACACAGAAGAGGATAAATACTGATGTGACCTTGCTGCAAGTTCTCTTTAATGCATTGGGAAAGAAACGAGAGGGTTTTTACATGCCTCTCAAAGTCTACACCTTAGCAAGTTCTCCAAGACTGGTTTGTCACAAGGTCCTGGGGTTTTACAGCCCCCTCAAAAAGGAACAAATGTCATGAAGTGCATGCAGAATGGATGGCGTGGCATCGAAAAATTGCAACCGCACTAAAGCAGTGTGTGATTACCATGTTGAGAATGGAGGAGTGGGTAGAGAAGCAAAGTGGCAAAATAATAATTAGCTGAGCCTGAAATGCACAAGAGGACCAAGGCTAAAGTGTCACAAAGGTTGAAGCAGGACTCAAACCTTATCAGCTTCAGCTCCATATATGCTGAAGGCTTTAAGCTACCATTCAACTATAAAAAAAAAAAAAAACACACTCTTGTCCAGAATTTAAACACATTCTCCAAAGATGGAAATTAAAAATTTAGCTTCAGGGTCCTTTTTAACCCGTGGCTTTGTTTCCCTGCTAAGCAATTTGTTTTCCTTTCATTAAAGCTCGAATTAGAATAACTACTCTCATGCTTGACTTCTTGTCCTCCAGCTCCTTCACTCACTGTTGAACTCACTTATTTGTAGTCCGTGCTGGACCTCGGGAAAAAAGTTCCGCTCAATTTGAACACAATAATAAATAACAGACATGAATTGATATTAATAAATTCATCTGTTTAATTTTGACTTTATTTGAACTGTCAGTTTGGAAAGGAAAACCTCACAACACATGATGGAGAGGATATGTGACGTAACAGCAAAAACAGCAGAGGAATATTTACTCTGGGAGTCATGTTCAGCCAAATGTTAACAGCGCGTGACTGACCAAAACTGATTTGTGTACATTTGTCACCCATCCTCACCTCGCTGGACTAAATCAGCGCGCCCTGAAGGGATGCTGCTTGACTTACGGAAGATGAGATCACGCAGCAGATTCTCCTATATTTTAAATCAAAACAGTTTAAGTGTACTCATATTTCAGTTAGTTATATTAATTATGGTTAAATATATTTATCAAGGCTCAAGATGATAATGAGCAGAGGTAGCTGGTTCCTCACATGCACATGAAATAATATTCCAGATAAACAAATACATAAGCCGTTTTACCCGACTGTGACCTTGCGTCCGTCTCGATTTCTCATACTAGTTCTAGTGCTTCTACTACCTAACCATGAAAGGCAATACTTTCCAGTGCTTCACAAATCAAAGCCAGGCAAGCTGTTACCTTATGCATTAACAGCCACAATGACAAGGTCATGGTGCGACCACCTCTGCTAACTGTCAGTTGTCAGTCCTTTGCAAAATAACTGCACAGTGGAGATACAGCTGGATTGACTGTGTAGAGAAAGCCCTCCTTTCTGTCCAAATAAAGGTTCTAATAAAAATATTCTCTGTGCTGCCATTACCTTGATTCAACTGAACATAATTGAATTCATCTGGCAGATAACTGGCAGCAGTTATTATCAAAAAATAGACATAATTAGGTAAAAAGAGACTCCACATTATCTAATCATAAATGGAACTTTTTGTTGGAGCTCATCTCAGATTTAATGGCTTACAAAAGATATTATTAAAGCTACAATTTAAGGAAGACAAAAAATAACCTCCTTATGCAAATCATTTTCCCCACATTCTCTTTTTAAAGCCACATTAACTGTCCTAGTATAACCTTTTAAGTTGCCACAGTTAATGAAAGAAAAAAAAAGCCCCTCTGAATTTTTCACATTTTTTGTAAGACTAATATTGTAATTTCAGTCCTTTTGTGGCTGCATTTTCCATGTTACTCAGCCAGTGTTTAATATCACACACAAGCCAGATGAGGACGCTGAGGCCTTGTCCCCATGACCCTTTTTCTTGCTCTAGAGTTGTCCTTGTTTTGATGTGGCCATTTGTAAAGACATAACAGTGATGAATTAACTCAACTCTGTGTAGGATGCCACGGATCATGTGTAAAGGGCCTGCACAAGGATTTAGACTGTTGCCATTGTCTTACGTAGAGTATTCTCCTCTTTCAATTTTTTTTGCGTTTTATTGCATTTACATTTCCATGTTATAATTCAATGCATTTGTGATTTCATATCAGTCTACACTCAATAACCCATAATCAGAAAGCAGGAGTTCTGCATTTCTGAATAGATCAGTGCTGTGCAAAAGGCTTGAGGCACAACCCATGTCTTTCTATTTTGCTTTCAAGGAGCCAGATTTTCTTGTAATTTTTTAAAAGTGGTCTTGGCAATAACTCTTCAGGATTTCTGAAGGTCTTTCAAAGTTATTCTTTGGACATTGGCTGCTTTTTCACACATTTTCAGCCCAGTCCTTGTATCTGACTATTTTCAGAGGAAAAAAAATCCAGCAAAGACCTGACACGGGACCTGAGAGATGAATTTGGTCATTCAGTTGATCCATTTACTGTTCGCTGAAGCCTCATCAGAAATGATCTCAGTGGAATGGTGGCTGTCAAGAAGCCATTCTTAAAGAAGGGAAACAAACCAAGGGTAAAAAAAAAACATTTCTATGGCTTTAAATCTTCCCAGGATAAAAAGTGCCCTAAAACATGCTCTCTACAGAGGACATGTTCCAGCATTTATATCAAGACCGAATGCATCTACATGAAGAAGGGAGCCAGAAAAAAAAAAGGTTTTAAAAATAAATTTGTGCAGCAACAGTTCTTAGAAATATACAAAACAAACAAGTTATTGCAGATTGTGTAACTGCTGCCAACAGGACTATTGTGTCTAGTAAAGATTTTCATAAAAAAAAATTCTTTAATGTGATTTTGCTTTGGGGTCATTGGGTGTATACTGACTGAAAATTTGCCACTTTTATTCCTTTAAAGTGTTTTAATTGCGCACAAAGTCATTATCATTGTGCTGAACTCATGAGGTATACTTGACATTCTGGCTACACGGACAGTGATGAATGTATATGAAACCACGTTAGTCTCATTCATCACCATTAATGCTTTGGACTCTTGATTTCTTTTTCTACAGGCTGTACTTGTCTTCCTTTGAGCTGCAGTGTGATATGAAATTGAATATATTTGTATCCATTTTATCTCAGTAATTTTTTTACCATGTTTTTTTTTCCATCTTGATTATTATAAGGAATAATTCTGAGTCCTGTGGCTTTTATGCACAGCTAAAAAATACCTGTTTGTGATGATGGGTGACTCCACAAGGTTGGCAGTTTTACGAGCCTGAGCAGTTTTGAATGAGCTCATGGACATGGATCCGACTGATGCCTCCCAGTTATAAATATTCTCAGAACAAAAGATTATGCGAAAATGGGCTTTCAAACATAATAACTGAGATTATCCTACTGAGTCTTCTGACGTCACTGCTTCTAACCTTTCAGGAACTTGCACAATCCAATGTGACACCAATCAAAACATCAGTGGAGGCAGGCACGCACACTAAGATTATCTTGCCTCACTGATGAATAGCTTTGACTTCCAGCCTCCACTATTGTAAATAATGCACAGCCCTGGATGTTTTACACCTCAGGTTTGTGCTGTGGCCCCTTGATCATATCAATTAGAACTGTGATGAAGCAGTGGAAAAGATTACTGTTTGATTCACATGGTTACTGCTAAATTTTACATTATTTGATTGAAATTTAAAAGGAATAGAGGAACATATTGTGTTTCTTGTAAACTAAATTGCCCAGTTATTTTATTGATCTTTGCTTAATTCTTAAAAAATTGTAGTTAGTTTCAGTACGTACACCTGTTCAACTGCTATTACAGTACCAGTAAAAAAGTTTGGACACACTCATATGAATGGTTAGTGTGTCCAAAACCTTTGACTGGTACTGTATATCTAATCAGCCAATCACAAGGCAGCAACTCTGTATTCAGATGACCTGCTGAAATTCAAACTGAGCATCAGAATGGGGAAGAAAGGTGATTTAAATTACTTTGAATGTGGCACAGTTGCTGGTGCCACATGAGCTGGTCTGAGTATTTCAGAAACAGCAGATCTGTTGGGATTTTCCCACGATACCATCTCTAGGATTTACAGAGTAAGCAGCAGTTCTCTGCTTGAAGCAGATGGGCTATAGCAGCAGAAGACCACACCAGGTACCACTCATGTCAGCTAAGAAGTAAAAACAGACGGTGACACAGAGTCTCCAAAATTGGACAATAAAAGATCAGAAAAATATTGCTTCATTTGATGAGTCTCAATTTCTGCTGAAGCCTTCAGATGGTCGGCTCAGAATTTGGCATAGACAACATGAAAACATCCTGCCTCATGTTAACAGTTCAGGCTGCCGCTGGTGTAATGGTATGGGAGGTATTTTCTTGAGCCACGTGCCCTTTTAACTGAGCACACAGCCTATCTGAGTAGATCATATCCACCCGTTTATGGCCACAGTGTACCAATCTTCTGATGGCTACTTGTGATAATGTGATAATGTGTCATGTCAGAAAGCTTAAATCATCTCAAACTGGTGCCAGATGAGTGACAATGGGTTCACTGCACTCAAATGGACGTCACAGTCACCAGATCTCAATCTAATGGAGCACCTTTGGAATGTGGTGGAACGGGATATTCACATCATGGATGTGCACGAACAGGTCGGAGATGTGCCAGAGCGGGGGAGTGATGGGTGTGTGATGGAACCCGTGGACAACCGGGCGGGTTGCTAACTGTGCTGAGCAGCGATAGATGATGATTGGAGGGAAAGGGTGCAGGTCCAGTGCAGATGTGGAAAACTAATAAAACTCCTAAAATGTTCTTAAATACTTATTTTGTCAAATCTTACCTGTAATTATAAAAATTAGATGAAAATGAACAACTTAACTTAAAATACCTCTTTGCCATTACAGGTACTGCTGCAGAAGGGGGGTCAAAGTGCCACGCTCCAACCAGCAGCACCCACCCCTGACGGTTCTAGTTTCAAAGCAGCCTCTTCTGTTTCTGTTTTCACACACATATACAAACACTATGCTACTAATTCACCAACTGCTTCACACACACAATCACTATTTCCTTTCACATGAATTACCACGCGGTACAGAGCACTGCATGAAAGAGCTGCGTGTGAGATAGAATCATAAACTCTGCAATGACTGTCATTTTTAGTGATAAGTGACTACTTCACCAGATGCCTTAGAAATAAATTTGAGGAAGACAAAATAATGTCAAAACAGATTGATAAAAAAAGTTACATTTAGAATAATTAGGTTAACTCATGAGTAGTTTATCTTCTGTGCTGTTTTATGTGTAGGGCAAGATACTACCCATCGTGATGCGACCTGCATTGATCACGTTGAGGTTCAATGCTTGATTCACCGATTTACTGCATGAGAACTCAAGCCTGAAGTTATGATGAAGCCGACACTCTTAACTGAGCATGATCTCACATTCCAATAAGGACCTCAGGGCCTCGCAGGAATCCACGTGATGCACATCTCGACAGTCAGTCAGAGAGTTTGCGCTTCAAGGTCGAGCACTCATCCCGTACTGAGAACACATCACAACATTTATGTTTCGTACACAGAATTAAAACCTGCCATCTGCCAGACGCAGATGTTCCCACTCAACATCAATAAATCTTAATGGGATATAAAATTTAAGAAAATCTATTTATGAAACTACTCAACTACTGTTATTTACTACTGAAGCGAGCTGTTGAGAAGTATCCTATTCCAAATGGTGAGAAAGACAGCTGGCTGCTTTCATCTGTGTACTTTGATCAAGTGAGATTTTGGAGTGCCAAAAATTTGCAGCACAACTGTTTGGTCTTCCATTGCTTCTGCACCTACTAAACAAATAAACAATGTACAGGTTGCAAATTGCAGTGATGTACTGGTCGCGTAATGAGATCATGAGATTTGTGATGCTCTTTTTGGGGGAGGTTGAGGAGAGAAAGTTTTTGAAAGTGTAATTAGAGTCCAGACAGAAGATATTTTGTTCATTGAGGCCACATAACATCCTGTTTTTCTGAGTTAAACTGATTTTCTCATAATTTTAGAAATCAGCAGGGGTTGCATGGAAATGCCTCTTTTTAAATGACCACTGTTTTCCATTTTAAGAAAATTTGATTTATCACAACACCCTGTAAACAACAAATGACAAACAACAGTAGTTTCTTTTAGGCCTGCTGATATAACCTCCTAAACTCAGCACATATTGGAGTCACTTGTGGGCTGCATATGCATATACAGTCCTGTCTCAGTCTTGGGCAACCCCTTATTTCTTCATAATTTGATAGGAAGATGTGAAATAGGTGCAGTGATTTGTTGAAACATGTGCAAACATATATTGAAATACAGCATATAAGGCAAAATACAAAGTTTGTACAATTCCAATGAGTTTGAAAGTCAATATTTGGTGTGACCACCTTTATTCTTCAGCACAGCCTGAACTCTCTGAGGCAGCTTTCTTCTAATTTCTTTAAGTGGTCTTCAGGAATAGTTCTCCAGGCTTCTTGAAGGACATTCAAAGCTCTTCTTTGGATGTTTGCTGCCTTTTGTTCTGTTCTCTGTAAAGGTGATCCTACACTGCTTCAATAATGTTGAGGTCCGGGCTCTGGGGAGGCCAATCCATGACTGATTGTGCTGCACTGTGTGTTTTTCTATCCAGGTATGCTTTTACTGCACTGGCAGTAAGTTTGGGATCATTGACATGTTGAAAAATGAAGCCTTTGCCACACAGATGCTTTTCAGATGGTATTGTATGGTGGATCAAAATCTGATGGTACTTTTCTGTATTCATAATTCCATCAATTTTGACAAGATCTCCAACACCACCTGCTGAACCACCAACCATGACAGAGCCTCCACCATATTTTACAGACTCTCTCCTGTCTGCCTCCTAAACATATTCACCACAATGTGAACCAAAAATTTCACATTTGGACTCATCACTCCATCAGACCTGTTGCCACTGATTTTCAGTCCAGTTCTTGTGTAATTTGTCACACCTCAGCATTTTCTCCCTGTTTCCTTTCCTTAAGAATGTCTTCTTAAGGAAAGGAAACACCCTTCCACTGAAACCGTTTCTGAGGAGGCTTCAGCTTAAGTGAAGGTTAAGATGCATCAAGTCTCAGTTATGTACAGTATAACTTTGCTGCTGTCGGTGGGTTTTTATGTCTACCACTTCTTTTTCTTCCAGTTGTCCAGTTTCCTCAAATTCTTATGGACACACTACTCACTATGCTGATATATGCCAAGTTTTCTGCTATTAGCTCTTTGGAAATCACTTTATTGTTGCAAAATACAATTTTATGCCTGTCAAATTGTGTTATCTTTGGCATTTTTCATGGATTCAACTACAGAAATGGGAAGAAGTCATATGTTTTGCAACAGGCTGCTAGTAACAAATTGTCTAAAGATACAATTTAAAAGAGGTTCTTTGCTAAGTTGCCTGTTATGTGTAGATATACATTGAGTTAGGTGCCTTTTTCATGTTTGAATGAGTCATAGACCAGTATTGAGTGGCTTAATAAACAAGCAAGCAAAGGAAAAAAATCAGGACTGGACTAAAACGAGTGAAAAAGCAGCCAATGTCCAAAGAAAAACTCTGAAAAACTTTCAGAAAGCCTGGAGAGCTATTGCTCCAGACCACTTTAAAAAATGGAAAAATGCCTGGCTCTTTGGAAGCAAAATAGAACAAACTGAGGGGTACCTCAAGACCTTTGCACAGTACTGTATTATATATCCTGCTGAACTCTATTAGTGAGCCAAATGAACACTCAAAACTTTCTCTTGCATTGCCAAACGGTAATCTTTTACTAACATCCCTGCCAAAGCAAACTTTTAATAGTCCCTCTAAATGCTTCCTGTTTTCCATCCCATTTTGTAGCTGATGCTTGTAATCCCTTACGTTTTCATCTTCAGACACAGCATCTGTGGAAAGGGGAGAGCACCTTGTTTCAGGCTTGCTATCAGATTCTTGCACCAACAGTGAAAACTGAGAAGAGTTCAAAAGCTTCCGTTTTGTCAGCAGAAGCACACACATGCAGCCCTCCAGCATCACAAATCAGATTTAATGTATTTTGGCTTTTTAAACCTCTCCTTTAAATTCCCCAGCACACTGAAATGTCTACATACAGCTATTTATTTGACTCAAACAAATCTTGAGTATGTTGCTTTCATGTGTGACTTACAATAATGATCTTCAGGTGCCAGTAAATGTAATTCAGGAATTTGCAGTGTGTTTGTTACCTACAGCTGCCTGTGTGAGATTTCCCCGCAGCAGAAAGGAGAAGAGCTTCATGAAATTGAGAGACATGTGCACATTTACACAAGTGACAGCAGCGGCCACTTTATTAATACAGGATGTCACAGTAAAAAATGTCCTGTTTTACTCCACACATCTGACTGGGCAGATGTTACACATAGATCCCAGGTTATTCCCATGAAACTGTTGGCAATAAAGTAGCCCTTCTCTGTGTGATTCATATCTCTTCTGTTTGTATTTTTTTAAAGGATTCCTATCATGTATAAAATCACATTTCAATGCTATGATTGTGTTATAGCACATATCGCTGCAGAGGTGAACTCTTTAGCAGCTCAGATAAATCTGTTCCTCTTCCGTGCTCACCAGTTTAAAAGGGTATTAGACCTTTTTTTTAAAATTTATACCTCTAATGGTATCTCTCCACTCAGAAAATTTGGTCAATCCAAAATAACAAGCAACATAAATCATGCAAAGAAGGAGCGGCTAACATGGCAGGAGGAACAGGATTGGAAATTGCAGGTACCAGTCCTGGTCAGAGACTTACACGGACCGATTTGCATATGGAATCAAAACAGAGTTTATTGGGAATGGAGAAAGGAGTGCAACGATCTAGGGCTGTAACAGAGCTGTAGTGTGTAAAGTGTATTTTCATTTTCTCAGTCATGGTATGCTGCTCCAGTTTAACCCCTGAGGTGCAGAGAGCAGTCATTGAGCTCTTTTCCTGCCCTTTCCTTCTTGCTCCATTTTCAACCCTGTGCCCTGTTAATCTCTATTACAAGCAAGGCATTCACAGTTCACATTTGCCATTTACCTCAACTAGATCTCATATATCAAAAACATAATTTTTTTTATTGCAATAGAATATTAAACAATTATAATAAAGACATGATGAATAAATATTGTTAAATATAAAAGAAACAACATTGTTGTCATTGTTCAAGTTTATTGTCTCAAATCAGGACACAGTTTCTGACATCCTTTTAAAAACTACACATCACTCACACATGTAGGGTTTCGGAGAAGCCACATATGGAGCTGCGCGGCCACTTGCCTCTCCTTTTTAATTGCATTATAGTGATTATAATTGACAACACATCCTGATACACACAGGACCTTAGGGAGCAGGCATGTTACCCAGAGGTTGATGAGATGGGCTGCTGAGGTGGCCCCACTCAGGTCTTCACTACTGTCTGCCCCTCAATTTTATTTGCACTTTAGACATTGAGGTTTTTTTGGGGGGCAGTGTGGGTGAGCACTGACAACCAGCAGTCGGGTGCTCGTGGCACAACTGTCCCCTCAATTTTAACTGCATCCTATACACCTCATACATTCGCAAACATAAATACATACACTTGTTAAGCCACTTACAAGTTGGGGAGGGGTGGGTGGGTCATCCTACACCCTGATCTCCTATGCTTTGGTCAGGTGGTGCTTCAGGGGTCAGGCTGGTGAGATCCTGGGGTCACTGTTGGCCCTGGGGGTGGGGGTGGGGGGTGGTCCACTTACCCCAACTTTAATTATTGGGTGCCTCACCCAATAATGGCATCCTCCTCCTCTCCTCTGTCACACCAACCCTCTGCATGTCCTTCTTCACTACATCCATAAACCTCCTCTATGGTCTTTCTCTTTTTCTCCTGCCTGGCAGCCCCATTTTCATCATCCTTTGTCCAGTATATCCACTGTACCTCCTCTGCACATGGCCAAACCATCTCAGCCTTGCTAACTCTCTATATTTGTCTCCAAACTGCTCAACCTGAGCTGTCCCTCTGATGTACTCATTTCTAATCTTGTCCATCCTGGTCGCCCTAGATGAAGACCATAGCAACTTCAACTCTGCCACCTCCAGCTTGGCCTCCTGTCTTTTTGTCAGTGCCGCCATCTCCAAACCATGCATCATAGCAGGTCTCACTACCATCTTGTAAACCTTCCCTTTCACTCTTGCTGCTATCCTTCTGGCACAAATCACCCTGACACTCGTCTCCACCCCCTCCACTCCCTCCCTGCACTCTCTTCTTCACTTAAACTCATCCATTATCACTATCTCTATTCCTTGCATGATCACCTTCCCACCTGTCTCCCTTTCATTAACACATGTATTCTGTCTTGCTTCTACTGACTTTCATTCCTCTTCTCTCCAGTGCATACCTCTCTTCCACCTGCTCCCTTCTCGTACCACAGATCACAGTGTCGTCTTCAAACATCATAGTGCACAGAGAATCCTGTCTGACCTCAGCTGTCAGGGTGTCCATCGCTACTGCAAACAAGAAGAAGCTCAGAGCAGATCCCTGATGTAATCCCACCCCACTTTGAACCCATCTGTCACTCCTACTGCACACCTCACCCCTTTCTCATTGTCATACATGTCCTTCACCACCATCACATACTCACTCCTGACTCCCTCATGCAGTACTACAGTTTCTGTCTTCGCATCCTATCGTATGCTTTCTGCAGAGCCACAAAGACACGCTGAAGCTCTTTCTGACCTTCTCTCTCCTTCTCCATCAACACTCTCAAAGCAAACAAATTAGATGAATGAAATGCTGGTTTAGCTCTTACTATTCGTTTCTCATTGCTCATGCTCAGAGTCCCCTTCTCTTTTTTCTCTGCTCTCATTAAGAGCTATTTGAAATGACTTTCTTTTGTCAACAGGTTGCCAATGTTTGATCATAATTTCTAGACTCATCATCATCTCTTGCCAGTTGCTGTGACTTGTTATGATGAAATGACTAAAGCCAGCTGTTTGGGCCAGACCAGCTTTAACAGCTTGCACGGTGGTTCCGTTAAATGGTAGCATCTGTCTAATCTATTGCCAATTTAAAGTGTATAAAATGGATTTATAGCTTCCGGGTCTTAAAGATCAAACCACTGCTTTAGTGTCTCATGTCTGGACTCATTCTGATATCCAGCAGGGGGTGACTTATGTGGCTCCAAAAGGACAGTCAATCCTCTAAAAGTCTGCAGGAAAAAAACTTTTTGTTCTCATATCTATCATCTTATTAAACACTTTCATGGTAAGTTTATGACCTCAGTTTCTGGTTTCAAGTCTTACTGAATATAAGGTGATATTTTATAAATTATGGTCCCGATGAGTCAAAAAGAAGAATAAAGCAGGTTATGCTTTGCCTAATGTGCGCTGCATCTTTCAGTTTCTCACCTCTGCTTGTCAGGTCAAGATGCCAAAGGTGAAAATGCTCATAGTTTACAATCAGACTTCATTAACCAGTAGGTGACATCAGAATGGCTACTTCCTTATTTTTTTTTTTTTACACAGTCTGTGATTGCCATCCAGAAGCTGCAGTATCACCGCTGTAGTCAGTATATAATGTAGCCTAATTTGACAGAAAATTATCTAATGTGAATTTAATTATTATGGATTTTGAACATTTTGAAAAAGATTATCTGAGTGAGTGCATTCAGTTAAAACTGTGAATGGGATTTTTACTGAAAATGAATCAAGGACAAGAAGTCTTCAGATCAAAAAAGAAAAAAGAAAAAAAAAAACATAGAAATGATGCATGTTAGTATGATGAGCTCCATCCACGTTTATGATGCAATTGCTGGGAATGCGATCTTACAGAAATGAGAAATGCATAAGATTGCCCTCAACCTAATGAACACCTCAAATATAACCGCAGTGAGTATGGAAATTGATATGATTGCACTTCCCACATCATATATGAATCACAGAGCATTTGCATAATTTCCATCCATCTAGTGTATGCTGTCATGTGTGCAGAAAGTGTTGGGGGTGGGGGCAGGAATAAAGCATTAATGGTTATAAAATGATAAAAGAGGCCATCACTCTAAACACGTTTTTTCATCTCAAAAGGTAAAATTAAAGTTACATTAAAAGAGATGCCATTTTTTGAGGTTCCAGTAACTTGTCAAGCCTGAGAAACAGACATCAAGAATCCGATGTACCCATGTTTTTACAGGCAGTCAATAAAATCAGAAACATTTTAAATTCCGAGGCTCTGCACACAGTAGCTCGTACCCATATGAAACTTGTCCAGTTTTCCTGATTCCACAGATATTATTAAGGTCCTTAAAAGAACAAAAGAGCGCCGCACGAGCCCTTCAAGCGAGCTGGTGCTCTGATGACCTCCCTGTGCCGGTCGGGGCCCTCTTTCCCAAAACATTTGAAGATGATCTTAGCTGATGGTCTTAGATCATTTTAGGCATAAGATGCTACTGGGAAGCAGAGACCAGGTCATGCTATTGTTTCTTCCACCACTGGGGAGCAGTGGTATAATGAGTCGGTAATTGCAGTCACCATATAAATGTCACAGTTGCTTCAGGGATTTATGATACACACACTTGAACAAGGGTAACTGTGTAACTGAGTGGAATTGGTAAGAGTACATTCATTGAGCTTTTTCATGAGCCAAGTGAAGAGGATAAGCTTGTGCCACTGTGCCTGATATGATGCTTGACACAGGTTATTAAGATGGGAATACATTGACCCTCAAAATCATCTGCTGCCCACTCATTTCACCTTTTCAGTTAAAAGGCAGTTAATGCAGAAGGTGTGACATGTAATTAGATTTAGTTTCATAGTATTATGGAAATGGTGGCTTATAATCTGTTTCAGTGTTATGAAATCTAATTAAAATGGAGGGTAGAGAGATACAGAGAGAGAGAGAGATACAGAGAGAGAGAGAGAGAGAGAGAGAGATACAGAGAGAGAGAGAGAGAGATACACAGAGAGAGAGAGAGATACAGAGAGAGAGAGAGAGAGAGAGAGAGAGAGAGAGAGAGA